>JAGKQA010000340.1:0-16634 GCA_022609195.1 Plenodomus libanotidis
ATTAAACTGGGCTATCTATTGTCACTGTACAATAGAGAGTTTTGGTGCAGAAAGTGTTCCGCGGGTACGGGTGTTCCGCGGGTACGGGTAGTATAGTATTACGTTACTACCCGTAGATGGACGAAAAGGTTCTAATTGTTGGCATGTGAATCTACAATAATTCTTCCACTTCAGCGTAAATTTATATACATAAGAGACTGGCTTTTCATGTATACATACGTATACGGCATGTAGTGTAGTGTATATAGTCCGTGGTAGCCTACGCAGTCCAGCGCCGGCTGATACAAGAAGAAAGCTACGAAAGAATTCAACCCAACGGGAGTTCATCAACAGCAACTTCTGTATAACATGTACATAGAATTGAGTGCCAGTATTTTGTTTAGGATCCCAGAGCCATTTAGGCAGGTCCATCGTAGGTAGAGCCGATGGGCCCGAAACGAATGTTGGACCAGACGACCTGGCTGTTTCGAGTGTTCGTAACCTTGGACGTCCGATACTGATTTGATGATGCAGCGGTACATGACTTACGCATTAGGGAGCTGGGCCTCGGTCTCGGAGGGGACTCCGGAGTTCTGGGGGCAGTCGCCACGGGCGGCACCGGGCATACCAGCCTTCTCGGGTGGGTAGATAGCATCGAGCCAAAGCATGTTGGCGTAGTGCTGCGGATTCCCGAACTTTTCAGTCAGATCACCGTTTCTCCTGTGGGCCTGTTTCAGTCAAGAGGAAAAACTCACGTCGTTCCAGATGGACATGACCAAAACCATTGGAAGCGCGAGGGCTTCGCTGAGCTGAGGGAAGCCACCGACCTCCTCGAAGCGGTTAAACTCGACGAAGACAGTGTGCTGGTTGCGACAGAAATCGGGTGTAATGTTGGAGGTCTCAGAGATGCCCTGCATGGACTGTGTCAGGCCTTCTGGGCTCGCACGGGTTGACGACATGTTATTATTTAGTGTGGGGAGCAGCGCTGCGTGGGTTGATAATAAACTGTGCATAACTATGCTCTAGAAGAGAAGAGTATGAAGAGACAAATGGAAGGCCTAAGGGTTCTATATAGTAAGAAAGGGAGCGAGGTATCCACTAAAGTGGATCCCTTTTGTGACACTTAGTTTAGTGACGGTCCGACGACCTTGGTAAACCTTCTGGCGGTTGGCGTTTTGCCGCGTTTAGTAAACGGTTTTTCATAGGTCATGTGCTTGCAGTTGATAGTAAACAAGCTCCGATTCTAAATCGATACATAGCTAAGTGTAGTTGATTAACGGCTTTAAAGAGAAGCAAGTGTCTTGACGTTTACACAAGATTGCGAGCATAGATCTCATGTTATCATATTGCCCTCCTCCTGCGACTTTTGCTACATTCAAATTAATTATCAACATGGATTCGCCATCTTCGACCTCCCAATCCACTGCCTCCTCCCCTATGATCATTTCGCCAGTCAGCTCATCTTTTCCAGAATTGGGATCAGATTATGATTCGACTGTACTTGCAATGGCCATCTTAAGGGGCGACGTAGACACGGTAGCCTTCTTTGTCAGTCTCGGGGCCAACATGTCAGACCATCACCAATGGAACCTATACCAGGCCTGTCTGGAAGGCATTGACATGATCAAAGCACTGCTGGTCAATCCGAACATCACCTCCAGCATCTGTCAGACCAGCAACGGTGGTGACAGCATCCTCCACTTCGTCTTGCGCACACCAAGCGCTCGATTCCGTAATAGCAAAACGCGGGTGGTAGACCTCGTTTCCCAAAACGGCTCAGAACTCTTTCAGCCTGACCGACTTGGGAAGACAGTGTCGCATATCCTTGCAGGCTTGCCGGGAGAAGAAGATGCCCAGATCCTCAAGGATGTGGTTGCTGGCAGCGGCCCGGTGCCGCGCCTGAACGAGCAGAATTGCTACAGCGATACAGCCTTGGTGGTCGCTGTGCTTTGCAATAACTTCAGAGCTACCAAGGCGTTGTTGGATGTTGGTGCCGATCCAAAGGTCAAGGGGGAGCGCGGGGTCACCGCATCACAGTACGCTTTCCGTCAGGGTAATCTTGAGATGCTGGCCTTACTTCATGAGTCTGGGGCAGTTAGTATACGGATCGCTACATACCCACCTGCTCTCCAGGGCGACGATAACGAGGAGGCTGCCGCTGAGCGGTGGGCTGCTTTCCTACATTTTTCGCGGGAATTCTCATTTGACTCCCTCGCGCGCTACTTGTGTCATTCTGAAGGCCAAAAACGTCGGCGAGGAGTTGCAGATCCTCCAAGCTTCGATCGAAGAAGCCACAGGTGTCAAAAGTAGGCGAGAATGGCTTCTGGCCTTCGGTCGATATCACATTGTGAGTGGGCTTCATGGCGGAGATACCCGTGAAGGATGCGGTATGAATAATGCTGCCACCGGTTTGGGTTCCGAGGCTGATGGGCACTTGGAAGTCAGCTACAGCTGCAGCTGATCCACAGGAAGAACCGCCAGGAGTTCGAGCAGGGTCATGAGCGTTGATGGTGTCCGGGCCCGAGTTGACGACGGTAAGCTCGGTCGTTGTCGTTTTTCTTGTGAAGACGATGAGTGCTTGAGAGCTGGACGAGGACCACAGTTGACGAACCGAATGTGAGTACCCCAGCGGCGCGTAAAATCCCAACAGCCGATGAATCGAATCCTGACTGATGTCCTTCGTACAGTGGAGAGCCGAACTGGGTGGGCATATCTTGACTGAGTGAGTACCACCGAGGTCTTCATGAACTTGGCTCCGTCGAGCGGCGGTGCTGGAAATCTCCCTACCTTTGGTGTTTATTACATCTTTGATATCCACTGCCACGCCATGCAATGGCCCCCGCTGATCGCGAGGGACCGTATCAAGAGACCGGGCTTGGTCTAAGACGAATTCAACATCTGGGAAAGAAGACGCGTCTGTGCCTCCTTCTGGAGGAGAAAGGCGCAGGAGTTCACCTAGATATGCCCATGCTCTCACAATGTTATCTCTCTCTTTTATGTGATTCAGCAAAGACTGTGCGTATGTCTCAACCATGATGGCATCGCCCTCGAGAAGCTCAAGGGCTCGAGAGGCGGTCAAGAGGTGTAGGTTCTGGGGCAAGGGCATAGCCGGTGATGTTTGTGGGTAATTCGAGGCCGGCCTAGAAGGTAGTTGCGATCGAAAGAATGAGTCCAGACAATCCACTTCAAAGAGAACCGCCTAAAACAAAAGTCTTCAAACAAGTACCAGGCGGAAAGGGAAAGCGGGGAACTCGGAGATGGGGCGCACAAAATAAAAAATGAGGCGCGCAGAATAGCCGTTGAGGCGGGGCGAAACCTCGAATGAGAACAAAGCAACGTACATATCTACCTGAGTAGTAAACATTAGGTGGTCGTCAATACCTACTAGTGGCCTGCGACTGGTTCGCTGTCTTTCCACTCTCCTGCCTGAGCACGCCGACACAATTCTAATAAAATCCCCGCCGCCCACTCAAAGTCGTCCATCGTAAGATATATCTGGCCGCTTATTCTGGACCAGAACGCACCCTGAAAGAACTTGGTCGGGATGTACGTCTCGTACTCCTCTGGAGTCTTCTCCTGTATCCACTTCGCGATCTTGGTGCCCTCGGAATCTGTCACGCCAAGTTCAGTCAAGCTCAGAGGCAACCTCACATTGGTAAAACAGCAGCGCCGAAGTGTCTTCGTCTCATTCTCGAGGACCTCAGTGTTAAATAGCTCTGCCATCCGCGCACCGCCGTCACGTGCGATATGCTCGCAGTACTCCCGGATCCCAGCCTCGCCTCCGCAGACGTCCTGGCGGAACTTCAAAGCAGCGGGAATGCAGGCGTACGGGGTGGTATCGTTGGTAGACACCTTGACGAAGAGGCCGACAAAGTACTCAGAGGCCGACATTGTTGCTCTGACCTCAGGTGGGTGGTAGCCCCCGGATGTTGGGTAAGTCGTCTTGATAAGGTGCTGGTTTTCAAAGGGCACGTACAGCAGGGCGCATCCGCGAGGGACCATCAACCATCTGGTAGAAGGGGTCAGTATCTTGACAATCAAATGCTGTGGCGATTTTGCTCACTTGTAGCAATTGCTGATGAAGAAATTCGGTTTGATGGTGCCGAGATGCGTCAGGTCGATGTGGCCCAGACCGTGCGCCCCGTCAACGAAGCTCAGAATTCCAAGTGCCTTGCATACCTTCACCAGAGGCTCCCAGGGAAAGCGTACACCTGGAAACGTAGAGACGGCATCAAAGATCGCCAATTTGACATTCCTGCCCTGAGTCTTGACCAGCTGCACAGCGTCTTCAAACTGCCTGACAATTTCTTCGTCCTCAATGGGATATGCGAGTTCGATGCAGTGAGTAGTGAGCGGCGTGGTCTCCCCTAGCGACTGCAAAGTTTTGAGACAGGAAGGGTAGATAGTGTTGAAGTGCAGTGCGGCATCACCATCGCCGAAGTGGAGATTCCGCAGCACGGTATTGACTCCAGTCGTGGCATTCGGCACAAACACAACTTCATCCGTGTGAGCGCCCACCAGCGGTGCGATGGCTGTGCGAGACTCCTCAAGTAATTTGGTATAGGTGTAGCGCAGGAAACTGTCTGGTTTCGCCTCGCTGTCCTGCTGCAGTTGCCGTTGATACTGTGCCACCGACTTCGGAAATGCGCCGAAGGAGCCATGGTTGAGAGGCCTGTAGCCTGGTGCAAAACTAAAATGCTCTGCTCGGATGTCTTCACCGAATATGGACGCTCCATGTCGTTCTTCAGTATCCGCGACCATGCTGCCGCTCAGGCTGCGTCGAACAGTAGTAGAGAAGACCTGTGATGTTGATGTACGAGGAAATGTCGCACGCCCTCTTCATTTACGCAGTTGTACGGGAGTACTTTGAGCCCCGCCCCCACTAAAGCTGGCATGCAGCAGAGGGCCAACTGCATAAGTGCGGGCTGCCCGCCCACTAATCACCCAACGAGACGACGGCGAGGAACTGCACGATTAGGTGGGGTCGGCGCGTATAATACAACCATAAACACAAAATTGGCCTGCAGGACCCTCCCCTGAAGATGCCATGGCTTGTGTAAGATCACTCTTCTCGACACCTGTCTAACGTATTTCTAGCAATCTACATCTACGAAAGTCGTGGAACACTTAGTCATCGCTGTCCATGGATCCTCTTTCTCTCACTGCTAGTGTAGCAGCGGTGATCACTATTACTACGCAGATATGTGCAATCATCTCAGAAATTCGCCACGAATTGGGAGCCTTGCCTGGCCGGATACATGCTCTGGGAAACGAGGCCGAAGATCTACGAATCGTGCTATATGAGGTGACGAGTCTCCTCGATGAGCGTGAAGACAGTGGCCTCAATGGCAATGTCGAGTCAGAAATCCGGGGCTTGCTCGGCCAGGGACGACAGCGACTGCTCGCGCTCAAGGAGGTGCTGAGCCGTATCCAGAAAACAAGCCCAAAGAAACGTGAAGCTCTTTTCCGGACGTTGACTTGGCGGAAGAACCAAGAGACAATCGCCCGATTGCAGTACGACATCCAAAGGCTCAAGTCAAATCTCAATGTGCTGGTGGGAGCCTCGAACTCGTAAGTGGGCAGTACATATAGGCCAGTCTCTGTCTGTCAGATCAGTAGGAACCACTGAATCCGAAAGAAAGACAAGTGTAATCATAAGCTGACTGGCCTAGACGAGACATGCTGCGGATCCGTCTTGACCTTGAGAAAATCACTACGGTCTCTGAAGACAAGAACAGGGACTCTGACACCGACATTGGCGCCAGTGAACTCATGGAAAAGCTATTGCTGCAGCAGCAGACGAGTTTTTCGCAGTCCATGGACCGACACCACCGTCATGTTGAAGAACGGTTGAATAGGGTTGAGGCCCTGTTGCAACTGCAGACTTCAAAGATGCATGGTAATCAGATATCTCAGATTGGGCCACTACATGATGAGTCGCCGCCTGCTTATAGAAAGCGGCCAACGCTGCCCCTCAGTCCTTCCTCCGAGAACCTTATGAGGAGCAGAGCAGAGGCAGTTGGATTTCGGTTGCGGCAGCGCCAGTCGACCTGCAGGCCAACGTGTTCCTGTGCGTGCCACGACCAGCAGCGTTCAGCAACACCTTCCGTCCTGAAGCAGACACTCGGCCAGCTCTTTGTCGGATACGCGGGACTACCGGTCTTCGGGAGCAAATGCGACTCGTTGGCCTGCGAGAAAGGGCGAATTCCCAGTGTCAGTGTAGAATATTGGTTTCCGCTTGGATTCTGCTGGTCTCAAATCATTCGACTGCAACTTGCATACCAAGCCAACATTGGACCCTCACTTCAGCTCAGTACATTACGCTGCATCCCGGATTCTGCTCAGAGTGTGAGCTTTGCGCTCAATGGTAATGTTGAGGGTCTGAAGAGCCTGTTCGCGCAGGGGCTTGCTTCACCAAGAGATGTCAGTTCAACGCGAGGGTATTCGCTACTTCGAGTGAGTTCGACCACTTCTCCGGTATTTGGCTTGAAACTGACTTCGACAGTGGGCTTTGTACGGGCAGCAGTATGAGACGTGCAAGTTTCTCATGACCGCCGGGGCCGACCCAACTTACCGGTAAGACAGGTTTGTACGTCTGATGCCTGTTGTAAAAACACTGACATGGCCGCAGTCCAATAGCTCTCAGTGACGACTGTCCGGCCGACAAGTCCTGTGATGTGATCCTTCGCGGTGGGCTGCCCCGAGAAGTGATGGATATCTTGAGAGTCATCGCCGAGGGCAGTGACTTCATTGAGTCACAGAACTTCTCCTCATTACACAAACCGTCCTCGGTCTTTCTATGGGAGACTTACAGCAGGAGCTCCGGCAAAGTCCATACGATGTGGACGTGCGAGACGCTACAGGCAGAACACCGCTGCAATGGGCAGCGGCCAGGGGCGACGATACTGCCGTCATCACACTCCTCGGATTCGATGCCAACCCAAACAACATGGACAAGAAGCTTAATACGCCCTTGACTCTCGCAGCAAACCAGAACCACACAGTCTGCGTTCGGCTTTTGCTCGAAGCCGGGGCGCTGCCAGATCCTATTCTCCCTCAAGGCGTCAAGTTCGGAACTCCTTTGAACTGTGCAGCGCGGAACGCTCGGGACCCGATGTTGTTGAAGACCTTGCTGGACTTCAATGCAAAAATCGAGGCTTGTGGCGTGGACGGAATCACACCTCTGTTACACGTGGCTCGAGGCAACAGTGCCACGCATGCCATGCTCCTGCTCGAGTATGGTGCTAATATCAACGCCCTATCCGTGAGCGGCCAAACGCCCCTCACGGTTGCTATTCAATACAACAATAGCACAGTACTCAAGCTGCTCCTTGATCGGTGGTCCGAGTATAACGAGTGCCCAAGGCTCAAGGGACCTCACCTTCTCGAAATAGTCGCGCAGTACGCCACGGCCGACACAATGCAGATACTAGCTGCTGCTGAGCATCTTCGCGCCCGAACTGACAGCTCTTATCTCATGGCGCAGTATACACAACTCATCGACAAGCGTTTGGACGCATCTCCCAAACTGGGAGCGGCTTTCGATGACATGGTCTCTGTACTACGGGGTGACGCTGCGAGCTCACGTACGGTCGAGGATCGCATGGAATCGGGGCTACTCAACCGATTTGAGGTCTTGTACGGTTCCGACGACGACTCGGACTCCGGTTCGCTCGAGTTCGAGGATGCTAAAGAATATCTTCCGCCATGTCTTGAGACTGCACCGTCGTCATGTCCTGTAGCAATGATCAAAAAGAGAGCGACGATGTGAGAGGCTGCGGAGACGGGGCACCGCCATCGTGTATTTCGGCCCATGGAGTGCTTCGTCTGGGTAACAAACTGGGCCAGCTATTTACCACACTTGGAAGTATTCAGTGACTCCCATCGCCCTTCTTCATAAGCCAGAATGTGAAGTCTCCCACCCTTTTCGCCAGCGCTTCAGAGCTTCCGTCCCTATCATCCACGCGAAGATGTATGGCATTCTCTTGGACGTAGGTGAAACCGTTGGCCTCATAAAGCGGTCGCCCAGGTGGAGTGGAATCGAGAAAGATGTCCAAGCCCAGCTTCTCGGCCTGTTCCAGACCCCATCTCATCAATTGCTGGCCCACACCCTGGCGGCGATAGTCGGGATGCGTAAATAGAAGAAATAGGTCTAAGAGAATTGCCAGCTTCCGTGCATTTGAAAATGCGTGCTCGTTGATATTCACTGACAAATATGCGGCTTCTGAGCCACTCGTTCTCGGGGCGCATTGTAGTCGGCGAGCATCTGTTCCACCAACTTGCGGGATCCCTCATCTGGAAACCACGTCACTTCCAAAGACTCAGGACCGGCAAACGGGTTATCCTGATAGATATTCCACAGAGATGCTCCTGCCAATTTGCCATTCGACGCATCAACAACCTTCAGCCAGTGTCCGGTCGGATCTTCCGCGTGCCAGCTGTTCAGACGAGCTGCGGCCTCGTCGATGGCGGCTTCCCGAGCTTGTTGATCGCTGCCGTGGATTGGAAACCACAGGTGGAAGAATTCCTGACGAGGGTCTTCATGAGACTCGAACAGACATCTGGCAATCGCTGGGAAATCGGCGTCCGGGTTGATCACGTCTCTTTTAAGTTCCATATCGGCGCTGAGACTGAGAAACACGTTCTGCGGGTGTGTGCAAAACTCTGAACAGAAGATGCGTCTATGACTTGACGTGGGTAGCACCATACCTAGGTAATGTCTTGATCCTCACCGCCTATCTTGTCACGTGTGTCCGAGCACCTCTGCAACACCGTGCCGCAGCTTGCAACGCTGTGCCGCAAGCTTTCAACCACAACGTTGCGTGCCCAGAAACCTGGCTATGCCGCAAGCTTTCAACACTGTCGCCGCGTTCTGGGTTGCGAGGCTATGCCGCAGCTTCCAAGCTTCCAAGTTGCTCCTGGAGCCGTGCCGCAGCCTATGACACTCTAGCCGTTACCTCCAGGCTTGCAGTCATTCTTAGCAGTTGGCCAGAGGGTCAGTAAAGTCACAATGATTGGGACCGACAGTCGAACTTGCCTCACCGGCCAAGCGCCGTCTTGCTCTACCGAGTTATGACATCGTGATCAAGGGCTGTGCAAAAAGGTATAATTCGTACATAGCAGGGCTCGATTTAATCGCAGACCAGCTGAAGTCTTGCTGCTCAAGTGGCTTGTCAAGGCTTGGTACACTCGTTACTGCGATGCAGTCGAGCCACAATGGTTGTGTAATCCGGCTCATTCTCAAGAGTAAGAATGCCGTGACGAATGAAAAAGTCCACCACGACCTCGCCATTCGCAGGAGTGAAATGCCCGTGACCGAGTTCACTCTTCAAGTCTTCCACCGACATAAGGAGGAACTCCTCCGCCTCCCCATCGCCAGGCACCGGTAGCAAGTTCGCAGGGATCTCCACCTCGTACGTGAACTGGATCTCCGGACACAGCAGACACTTCTCCCCTTTGCTTCGCTCATCAGTCAAATTAAGGTAGCTGACAGTTCCAACCGCGATTGCATGTTTCGCCGTGAACGCCGGGTCAAGCGAGGCCTCTTCCTCTGTTTCTCGAACGAGACACTGGAACGGAGTTTCGCCTGGGCGCAGGCTGCCTCCCACAGTACTATCCAGCATTCCAGGAAAGGTGCGCTTGGTTTGAGCTCGTCGGCCGATCCATACATGCAGATCATCTCCTTTTTTTGGTGAAGGTGAGGAGTTGGACTCCGTAGGTTTTGATGCCGAAGAGGGGAGCGGCGGTGCGCTCGATGCTCATGATCAGATTGCGATTGGGGCCATATATGGAGCAAGATTCGCCAGTCCACAATCCCAGTAGTTGAAACGTTCCCTTGGATTTCTCCGCGAGAAGGCTCTCTCTTGTCCACAAAGTTCTCTCTTCTTGAGTGGAGCCTAGCAGGCAGACCTCACGAGCGTCATGGTCGACTCTCCAGTGATCGTCTCGCCAGCTCATGGCGTGAACGACATTTGGTAGGAGATGTCCATAGGTGCCCGGTAGGCCTGAAATATGGAACGTGTAGAGGAGATGAGGGTTTGGTGGTGACCTGCAATCATGTTAGGCTACTCAATCACGACGTCCGCGGCCATCGAGAGCGAACTAGCAGACTCAAGATAGGGGAAGGGAGAAACATTTGAAAAGGGTCTGTGTCGTGAAAGGGTGTGCAGCTTAGTGATCACAGTCGTTGATAAGGTCGAGATTCGACTTCATTTTCATAGTCGAAGTCATCCTTGGTAGGTAGGGCTTGTTGCCGAAGAGCAAAGAATTGTGGGCATAAGCACGTCTGTCTGTTCTACCTTGCTCGAAAATGTGACTGATGAGAAGAGGGGGCAGGATGAGTGAAGAGAGACAGGAGGAGCTGATGGTGTACAATATATACGTTGGTGGCGGATACACATCACCTGCACCTAGGTGCGTACCCCATCCGTGATAACGGAGTGACGCCCAGGTTACCGGAGAGCATAGAGACCATCTGTGCACCCCCTTGTATCTTTGAAAGCTCGAACCAGATGGCAGAGACTGCACCTGTAAGAATTCAGGAATCTTCCTCGAATGTTTCTCCAAGCATACAAGGAGAACGCAACACAGTCTACCGGCGTAGCACCTACAAATGCCCAGCATAAAGTTCAGAAGAAACGAGACCACCAGAACGCCCCAAGCCAACCTAATGCAATTCCTCGAACCTGTCTCCCGTGAATTATCAAAGCCCATACTTCTCCCATGTGTCATAGATCCGGTCCCGAATGCCCTCACAGCCCATCGACCGCGGATGAAATGTCTTTCCGTAGTACGTAGGCACCCACCCGTTGCCCCTCGTTGGAACTATCCCGCCATACGCAGGACGCAATGACGGGTCCCTGTGTTTCGCCATGGCCATGTAGCAGAGCGCCAACTCACCCCAATCGCCTCGTCCCTGAGCGGGAGCCAGACAACTCTCCGGGTCGACCAGCTGCGACCCAGGCGCCAACACAGCTTTCCCCAACCTCCTCCGATACCGACTTTCATCCTCGGGGTCACCATTCGTCCCATTTGGCCACGACGATTGATTCCGCGCATTATCTGGCCCGCCCACCAAGAAGAACCAGCTCTCCACCGGATCATACGCCGGCTCCACCACTCCTGGCTCACAAAACCGATGGCCCTCAAACGCGCCATCATAATCCACAAACAGCACCCTCGTACTCGCATAATTTCTATCCACGCGCTCCACCGTCTGCCTTAGCTTCGCATTCACCGCCATGACCAGCGCATTCACTTGTCCACGAATATACCGCGACAGCTTCGGCGACGGCGCGCCGTACCACACGCCCAGCGACATGTCGTCGCAGTCCGGCGTCTCCGCATTAAAGCCGAGGTCATTTCCGCCGAGGGAGAGGGTGGCGAAGGCGAGGGGGAGGGTGGTGTTGAGGGCCGTGATCTGGGAGGTCGGGGAGGTGGAGAGGAGGTCGGTGGTGCGGGAGCCGGTGCAGGAGAGCCATTGCAGGGTGGTGTTGGTGTTCGTGGCGTTGTTGAGGTCTTTGTGCAGGAGGAGGGGGTAGCCATGCTGGCCGTGCCGGCAGTCGCCTTCGCTGGTGAGATAGTCGCCATCTAGGCCGGTATCAATTCCGGCAGAATAGGAGTCGCCCAGGGCGGCGAAGCCGAGGCATGTCGGTAGGATTCAGATGGGGACGAAGGGTGAGATGGGCTCTGTCTGA
Source organism: Plenodomus libanotidis (assembly GCA_022609195.1). Classification (NCBI taxonomy): domain Eukaryota; kingdom Fungi; phylum Ascomycota; class Dothideomycetes; order Pleosporales; family Leptosphaeriaceae; genus Plenodomus; species Plenodomus libanotidis. Next base: position 11,676 of record JAGKQA010000340.1, read on the forward strand.
CTCCCGGTACCTCACGTACAGAAAAATTACATGGCATCCTGTGGTCATGTCCATATTCCTAGCTTCCGCGCGAGACCGCTCTTAGCTGCTGCACAACCGAACCCCATCATCCACACCAGAGTCCACATTGTCCGAGGACCCGTCGTCCCTTCCTAGGTCTTTTCCAACGGGCCACATACTGGCCGATGGCAGAAACGTCCCAGCCCACCTACACGTGATGAGTGGCGAACACGATGGCATGATCCTCTGCGCTGAAGCAAGTGCAATGAGTGGAATAAAGGTCAATATCCAAGCATATAATCGACAAGAGACTGGCCCGCAGCCGGCCCGGATGGGGCAGGTAGTTGGGTTCCTCGCGCAGGCGACTGGTTTATGGGAAGTTCCTGAGGGCCAGGGAGGTGCACGCCTCTTGTATCTCGAAAATCCCTCGAAGGCATACCGAGAGGCCGGTATAAGTCTGCCCCACCTTCTTATCCCAAGGTCCGTAGAGGCATAGCGCGATGGGACGAGAAATCTGGCAGCTGATGTCTAGGTTTGGCGGAAGAATACAGTCGAAGTCCCTCAGGCGCAAGCTATCGTGGCTCACTCAGTTCTACCAGACGTGCAGAGGGCGCGATCGGCTCCGACAGAGCCTTTGGCAGCAGCTGCGGCAGAAAATTCGGCAGAAAATTCGAGGGAAGTGTCACGCCAGCGTCGCGATCCGAGCCCTTGTCTACTGTCACGCTTGGTCGAGGTTTGTGAGGGGCACGAGGCTCCTTGAAGATGCCCTTGCGAATCCTCTCGGCCTCGAACTCTGCGATTTCCCTCAATTCGATAGGCGCGTGACACTGGAGGCAGACCTGGCAGAGGTCAAGAACCCTGTCGCTCGTCTGGAGCCCCCCAAGCTTAGGCAACGTCCACTCCCTCCAGAGGCCCTCGCGCATGAGCTTGACGTCCGACTCCGGAATTATTTCGCACTCGAAGTACCAGTAAGGCCCAAGTTTGGTAGGCGTCGTTCACTCCTTGTTGAAAATACCCTTGCGAATCATCTCGGCCTCCCAGGTCGAGTAATTGATGCAGTCGAAGTGCCAGTGAGATCCGCAGCAGATTTCGCAGGGGCCGGGAGGCGGGTGTTCCTCAGAGTACAGTTGTGAGAGTCTTTGCTGCTTGAGGCCTTGTTCTTCGGGAAGCCTCCGGTCCCAGTATTGTCGGCTTCGCATGGGCTCTGTCTCCTTCGCATCCTGAGGAGGGTCACATGTCAATATATGGCTCAAGTCAGGAGCCCAGGGGAGACTCGATGATTGCACATGTCCAGGAGCCGGCGCGGAACACACCTCCTTGTACGCATCACGAGCATCCACCTCTTCGCCGACTCAAAGTGAATCTTCATGCTATCTTTCTTGCCTCGTTCTGTGGAGATGCGCACGGTCTGGTTATGACCTCGCCGTGTTGAAATGTTCGTGATCTGGCTGTTGTCTCCTCCACTTGAGATGCAAATGACTTGGTTGCCGCCTCGTCCGTTTGAGATCGATATGTTGGCTCCGTCAGTATTTGAGAGGTCGACTGACAGCATCTTGACGAAGGAGGCTGAAGCCCGCCAAGGAGGATTGCAGAGGATATGTCCGATGGGCCAGTGTTGATGGAGGAGGAGGGCATTTGCAGATAGTGTCTTGTGGCAACGCTGGTAATATATCCAATGCATGTTCAGACATACGATTACTAAGGAGTTGTGTTTACTTTAATACAAACCAATCTCTGGGGCAATCCAGGCTACAGCAGGTCAGGATCCTTCCAGCTTTTGTCTGAATTGTAAAGAATGCAGGCTGATGCCCCTGCTCAGGCCCTACATGAAGGCTTGCCTTTCTGCCTGCGAAAGGTGTGGTGATGAGCAGTCTCAGAACACATTTATCAAACTGCATACCTCATCACTGCACTCACGGCGATGGCACCAAAATATCCTCGGCTCAAAGTCACTACTCACTGACTGATTACCAAGTCAGCACCAAAAGCCACACCCCGCCTTGGAAATGGGCGACTTTGGTCAGAGTACGGGAGGCAATCCTGGCTTCGAACCTGGCACTACATCAGGCACGTACCATTCTCTTGCTGTTTGCTCCAAGCCTTTTGTTCATTTCCTTTCCTTTGGCAGCTGAGTTTGCCACTAGGCTGCAGCAGGTACCAGGCCCCGCATACGAGCCCTCGACGGTTCAGCTACCTCAGCAAATGTACCTCTACTGGGCCTGCCGGTAAGACGTAGCAGCAGGAAACTGAACCACCGTAGTAGTAGACCCCGTTGCAAGGGCACCGTCATCACACCGAGGCTTGCCAGCATCGTCGAATACACATTCTCCTTAACATGTAAATAGCCTCTCTATATTGCCTACGCGCACGTAATATAGGCCATCACTATTACAAGTGCGTACTATGTTCGTAATGTCGAAAGGGTCGTCTCCGGAGACGATTTATCAAATCGTGCCCGGCATTATGCGAAGTGCCCGGGCCGGCTAAGCTAAAATAAAGTAGGCATAGAAGCCTGCAAATATAATTGGGATGAGTTATATAGCAATATTAAAGTAAGTTTAGGATCATTTTGTCTAATAGTTTAAATCGCAGGTAATATTTAAATAGGGTTCTTCGAGTAACTATGTTAATACGGCTTTTATCATACTATAATGCTATAGCTTTTATGCTTAAGCGAATAGACTAGATCCTTAAGATCAATGCGATTAGCTTATAATAGGACCCGGTAGCAAGGTGCAGAAGTTCGCATTCTGAAAAGAAGATATTAGTAACGGTTCCTAATATACATACTTATTCGCGGTCTACCAATATATAGATGTTGGCAGCGCACCAAAACCTAGTTTCTGGATACCGCAACCTACCAACCCAACTCCTATACCTAGGCCCGGTTATAATATCTAAAAACCGGACTTTATGTATTATACGATTATTCGCCTTATATCGATATACCCTAATAAATTGAAAATATACCTCCGCAAATATTACCCTTTTCCCAACTCGGGATGTCTCATTTTATTACGCTATATAGAATTATAATTATGCAGCATATAAAAATCCGATTCTTAAGATACCGGACCCTAATGCCTGCCAACCGGATTCTTACCTATGCCCGAGCATATAACTTTAACCATATTATATTAATATATATCGATGGAGATACGTTTTCATTCTATCGATATAAGGCGAATGATTGCATAGCATATAGAAATCCGGTTTCTAGATATCGCACCCAACCCGCTATAACTCCCACCTGCGCCAGCCTCCGGGCGCCCACAACTCCGCCGGGCCAAAAGTTATGGGGCGGCTTTAAGTGTTATGACCCAAAGGACCAACAGCAGGTCAAGGAACAGGCCAGCGGTCAGCTGCGCTTAGTACTAACAAAATTAAAGCACGCACATGGCGTTATCTGGTTGCAAGGGCTACCGATTTCGAATCCCTCGGTGCATGGACCGGACCAAGGGCTGCTCTTGCTAATTCATCAATTTTTAGCATACCAGGTCCACGCCAAATAATAATTTCCGTAAACTGAGAATTACCAACGGTTGGACGTGCTGTGTTACAGTAGCTCGGGGCACAAGCTACTCCGTGGCCCTGCTATAGATTTCCTTGCTTTTCTTGCTACGAAGCCGCATTGTTCAGAAATAGCCAAGTAGACTGTAAAACCCTTGTCTCTCAACACTGTCTCGAATTTGTGGAATATTCTATACAAAGAACACAAAAATATAAGTAGCGCCAGTCCCCTTAGACCCTAACCAGAGATAAATCAGAAAGAAGGAATAAAGTAATAGAGTTACTATAATGAAATATGAAATTTGTCTGACAATATAATATTCCAGACACGACCTGACGAAGATCCTATAAAAATGCTTCGTAATAAGATATCGGAAGCGGTTGGTCGGAAATCTGTCGGCAGCCAAAGCAAATTGCGGCTATCCCATGTAATCCAGGAGCTATCCATACTTATTCCACAACCTTTCATCCTAAGCTGCTGAAGAGTAGTTGCAGTTTTCGACAAAGTCGTAGTTGTGGAGACATCCAAGGGAAAAATGCCGACGTCTGTGTGAAGAAACGAACCGGTAGGATCGAATACCAGTTTGTGAATTGCAGTGCCGACTTCGAGCGTTGCAGTGCAGGCGCCGCTCTGGGCATCCCAAAGCTTGACAGTATTGTCGTAGGATCCAGACGCTACGAGGCGGCCGTCAGGCGAGAAGGCGACGGATCTGACCCAATCGCTATGCCCCTCAAGCGTTGCAGTGCAGGCGCCGCTCTGGGCATCCCAAAGCTTGACGGTCTTGTCGCCGGACCCAGACGCTACGAGGCGGTCGTCAGGCGAGAAGGCGACGGATCTGATATGATGGCTATGCCCCTCAAGCGTTGCAGTGCAGGCGCCGCTCTGGGCATCCCAAAGCTTGACGGTGTTATCGTCGGACCCAGACGCTACGAGGCGGCCGTCAGGCGAGAAGGCGACGGAATTAACCCCAAGGCTATGCCCCTCAAGCGTTGCAGTGCAGGCGCCGCTCTGGGCATCCCAAAGCTTGACGGTCTTGTCGTAGGACCCAGACGCTACGAGGCGGCCGTCAGGCGAGAAGGCGGCGGAATTAACCCCAAGGCTATGCCCCTCAAGCGTTGCAGTGCAGGCGCCGCTCTGGGCATCCCAAAGCTTGACGGTGTTGTCGTCGGACCCAGACGCTACGAGGCGGCCGTCAGGCGAGAAGGCGACGGATCTGATATGATGGCTATGCCCCTCAAGCGTTGCAGTGCAGGCGCCGCTCTGGGCATCCCAAAGCTTGACGGTGTTGTCGTAGGACCCAGACGCTACGAGGCGGCCGTCAGGCGAGAAGGCGACGGAATTAATCCCAAGGCTATGCCCCTCAAGCGTTGCAGTGCAGGCGCCGCTCTGGGCATCCCAAAGCTTGACGGTGTTGTCGTAGGACCCAGACGCTACGAGGCGGCCGTCAG
>JAGKQA010000341.1:0-20298 GCA_022609195.1 Plenodomus libanotidis
GTAGCTGTTAGATAGACCAATCATATGCAACCAACCCTGTGAGTCATAGGGTTATATAGCCAAAGTTGTTTTGCCTGCCGGACAGTCGCGTCTGAACGCATCTGCCACCGATTTCACTACCCACCCACCCCACTGCTTACAGCCCACGATGCCTTCAACTGGGTGGACTGAAGAGGATATGGATGCAGCTATGCTAGACGTATCCAATAATATCTCTCTACGCAAAGCAGCCACCAATCACAGCATTCCTCGCCCCACACTATCCGATCGGCTTAAGCAGAAGACTCACGCCAAACGCTCCGCAGACCACTCCCAACAGCGCCTCTCTCCTAGTCAAGAACTCCAAATAGTCAAATTGATCCTTCAGCAAGAGTCTCTGGGCTACGCGCCCACTTCAGCTGCAGTAAAAGCTATGGTTATTGGCTTGTTGAAGGCGAAGGGAGAGACGGCGTCACTAGGCACCAAATGGGTTCAGCACTTCCGCAAGCGCCACCCATCGATACAATATAAAAAAGGAACTATTCAAGAGTCTATACAATACGATATGTTTACTCCGAAGGCTATAAACTGGTATTTTGATATACTTGAGGGCGAACTGAGCTGGATTCAAAACCCGGAGTTAATTGTGAATATAGACGAGGGCGGGATTATGGTTGGTCACGGTAACTACTATGTTTTTCTATCTATTTTTGGCTATAATATAGCTAATTAAGTATAGGTATCGACTCTCTAGTACTTAGATCTGCCGAAACCAAGAAAACTCTTATCAAATCCAGCCAAGACCATACGTAGGTCACCCTCATCGAAGCCTGCACTACAGCAGGCAAAGTCTTAGACCCAGGCATTATTTTCAAAGGCAAAGAAGCACAAGGACAGTGGTTTGAGTCAGAAATGGCTAAAGAGGTGCCTAATTGGGCTATAATAACCTCTCCGAACGGCTGGACTACCAATAAGATTGCATTGGCCTGGCTGGAAGACGTATTTATCCCCCAAATAGATGCTATCCGCGGCGAACGTCAAAAAGAAGCTATGCTTTTAATACTTAATGGGCACAAAAGCCACACTTCGGTAAGTTTTATTCTTAAGTTTCAAGCTTTTCCATAAAGCAGTTAAATTATAAACTAACTTTGTGGGTAAAGCCGGAGTTTATAGCTGCCTGCTTCCTCAACAACGTCTACCTGCTTTTCCTTCCGGCCCATACTAGCCACGGTCTTCAGCCCTGGGATAACGGTCCTTTCGGTATACTAAAAAACGCCTACCGTGCTACTTTGTCTCAGCTCTCAGCCCTCAACAATTCTACCAACGGAGGCAAGATCCAGTTTATAAACTGTCTAATCGCAGCCCGCAAAGCCCTTACTCCCAAAGTAATTCAAGGAGGCTGGAAACACACTGGAAATTGGCCTATTTCACGCGCAAAAGCTCTTCGTCGCCCAGAAATTCAAGCGGATAAAGAGATACGAAATGATAAGCGCAAAGCTGGCGAGATGGAGCAGTCCGATTTTGGTGAGGACAGCGAGCCTATGACTCGCGATTTCATCACTAGCATAGGCCGTTCTCAGCCCTACGAAACTAGGCGCAAGCTACATAAGGTGGCTAACAAAACCAACGATCTACAAGCCGAAAATATTCTATTAAAGCAGGAGGTTAAGGGCTTAAAGTCACAGATCAAGAACCTCACGAAGGGTAAGAAGCGCAAGGCCATTCCGAACCCAAATAAGCGCTTTCAGAAGGTCTCAGAGCTTGCGGCTAAGGGCAATAATCCGAATAAGGCCCTGGAAGAGTCCCAAAGCAGTAATAAGGGTAGTTTATCTGTGGTTTCTGTTGTTTCTGGGGTTGCTAGCTCTAGCAGTGAGTCTGAGTCTGAGGACGGCTCTGAGCCACAGGCTGAGCCACAGGGCGCTCTGCGCGCTACCCGTAGCCGCACCGTAAGTCAAAAGCCAGCTAGATACCGTTGAAGACCTCATTTCTAGCATTCAAACGCTATCCTGATTTTATTTATACGATATGTGCTCATAAAGTTGTACGAGTCGCAGCCTAACAACTTTTGGTGGGTGTGGCTCAATTTGGCTGTCCGGAAACTAGGGTGTCCGGGAACTAGGGTGCCCACTGTAGTTATTAAAATCAAAATATTCGAATTTTTCAGCTATTAAAATAACAGGCTGGAAGATACTCCCATTCTTAATAAGTGGTCTATGTATACCTAAGGTTAAGAATATTGTTAAGGAGAGAGTTATAGCTATGTAATCAACGAAACGGTTACGTAGGAGAGTGATAAAAGTATTTATAATATCGGAAAAGACTGTATGTATAGAATTTCTATAAGATCGGAAAACATTGCAGAATTGAATGAACGCAGGTTTGCACAATATTTCTACGATCGACCCAATCCATAGCAAACACTAACCCCAGGGCCGGCCTAATCAAAATATTTTGACTCCTGAAGTCTGCCACCGTGGCACGAGAACAACGTCCAAATAAATTGAGTCTAAGAGAATTCTGGAGCGTGAGAAATGCCTAAACTGTCTTAGGAAGTCTGCTGGCCAGAAGTCGAATTGGCCGACACCGGGGTAAAGGTCAGAGGCACATCGGCAGGGCTTTGAGCGATCAAGTCCTGAATGATCCCACCGATTTGAGGGCCAATCTCGACGTCACTTGGCCTGTAGCCGAGCTCAACTGGAATACGTTCGTTCCCTGAGAACTGTAAGCACATGCAAACGACTATGGGGAAGCAATTGACTCACGGAAAAAGTACTCATAAAACGCTCTGTTCATGATAGGTCTGTCTGGGTGGCCCCAGATAGCCACTGCAGGATCAAAGTCAGAAATCGAATCATGAAAGAACCAGTATGTATCTGCATCCGTCACAATCGTATCAGAACCTCACACTTACTCATCATAGCATTTTCCCCCAGAATAACTGGAATAGCACCATCGGTGATAGTGAAGCCAGGATTGAGCAAGCTCATCTCGAGGGCATGCCGGGCTCGCGCGTTGGCCATAATGGGAATGTCGATGAGCGTAGCATTTCCAAAGTAGCTGACAAGGTTGTTGAATGTTCCTTCATCGAATGAATTGGTCGGGTCGAAAACGGCGTCCTTTCTGGAGAGACTACCGTCGTGTTCAATGACACCAGTAGTATTGTGGAGCATATCAAGGTCGAAGAACTGGAACACACGAAAACTTCAGTAAATGCTGGCTCTCTGGGCTCTTGCTTCAATGCAGTCGAGCTGCGTCTCTTCTACAGGTGTATTCACGACTGACCGTTGCGTTCGGAACTTTGTTGGCAGCAACGATGCCCGTCTCGAAGACATTGAGGCAGAAAGCCTCGCTGACGTTGAAAGCATCGTGGCAGCCCTGGACAAAAACTGGCATCGTGACATTACGGCCGTTGTGGGGCACAAAGTCGTGGTTTGCGAGTGTATTCATGACTGGGCAAGGGGAGCGAACTAGAATTATGTCAGTGATGGGATTGAGGCTCGGATATCGCAGAAAAATAATGACGAACCATCGTCTTCGCCTGGGGCTTTCCAGATGAAATGCTTCTCCGTTAGTCCATCGGTGAGAGTGCGGTGTTGTCTGAAATGGCTGGAAACGACAGACATGTCTGACGATGCCGTTCCAGGTGAGCGTACGGATGCCATGTGCGGAAACCCGATGGCCATGATAGGCAGGGTTGCTGCAACGAGAATCGAGGAGGAGAGCATGATGATCTGATGTGAAGATGCAATCTTGTGATGGCACGGAATAACAAGCTTTGAATAGCTCCTGCAGTGCTCACTGAGGTATCTGCGAGATATTGCTGAGAACATAATTGTTATCTAGCCTTTATATATGTAGAGCGTGCCCGCTGAATCGAGAATCATTCTGTGCTTCTCGGACTGATTGCTAAATCCCATACCTGCTTGTTGTCAAGTGCAGGGATCGAAGTAATGCGATGACCCACGGCTTACAATTCTTAAACGTCTGATTTGGCCCTGACTTCCCGTGGCCTCAGCCTCAGCCCCAACCAATTTGGAATCTCGAACGCGACAGCGACAACGACAACGACAATGAACTGGGCTCACATTTTGACTAGTCCACCCATTTCAAGGCTCTTCGATTTAATCAAAGAGAAACAACAGCATTTACTAACCATCGCTGTTACCATACAAGCCGTGCGCGCACAAATACTCCCAGACTTGCTGATATTGACAGTTTGAAATTGAGAATCTTCTCAGATGGTCTTGAATTCCTTGAAGTGTTCGCTATGATGCTTTGTCTTCTCCAAAACTCTCACGATGTGCAACGTAACGCGGACTGCTATACATTGGGACGTGCTTTCAGTACGATATGAATTTCCGGGACTGTAGTCCTCCTCCCGCCCCTTTCAGCGGGCCCGCCGTGACTCCTCGAGCTCAGGAGGGACCCACCGACTGTCAAATGAGCCATGTCTTCTCGAATGTCCTCACAGTTTCGACAGCCTCCGCATAATCCGGAAGCTGGGTATTCATGAGGGGTGTCCTCCCTTCCCAATCCTTATTTCTGTCTGCGCGCTACGATCGCGTAGAAATCGGACCATGTCCGTCTTACCATTTCTTGCAGTGCTGTTGGATGGTGTTTTATGACCTCCTTGGCTCTTGGTATTGATATTGACCCCATGGGCTAGAAACATCTCAACAGTGTCGGTGAAACCCCATACCGCGGCGCGATGAATAGGAAATCCCTCTGCCCAACCGCGCTTTCTCTTAGCATTGGCGTGGACGTTAGCGCCTCTGCAAGGTTGAGGAGAATTATGACTGCTTCTACATTGCCAACCCCGGTGGCGATATCAAAGGAGATCGAGACCCCTTGTCGAAGTGGCATGTCCGGTGAGGTAAGTGTTCCTTGGCCTCGCAAACTAACCCTTTCGCCCGGTCAAGAACAAGCGAAGCAAGCCATTTGCACTCTTTGGGACCTGCAAACCAATGAGCCATCGACTTAGCAACAACCCACAAGCTGGGCTCCCTTGCTTGACATCGCTTGACTTGCCCGACACGCTGGCATCTCAAGTGGACGAATTCCCCCTTTTCTGGCCATCCCTATGCCAAATCTGAGCCACTTCAGCGCACCTGACAATGCGGTATGACGAGGTGCATAATACCCACCCTGTGCCGTGGCGACATTGACGCCCCATTCTCCACAAGACTCTGTACTGACTCGTTGCATATGTGCTTACCTAGGTAGCGGCGTGCATAAGGGGTCTCCGACCCGCGATTGTCTTGGACTCGCTCTTGGATCCTCTATCGACGAGTAGCTTGAGTAATTCGAAATTTGTCTTGCTGTTGTACCTAGTGACGATGTTTCTTTGAACCAAGCCGTAGACCCATCGACAAGAGACTTGGTATGGATATTTGCTTCTTCATCAAGGAACAATACGACAAGCTCGATTCAACTAGACATAGACCATGACAGCCTAAGCAGTCTCCGTCCACGGGTCCCATCAAATAGCAACTTCGATATTTGCTGCGACTCCTGAGTGCGTACCATTCTAAGTTATTGTTTACCGAGCTTGCAGCAGCCGAAAGCAGAGACGTATCAGAGCCGGAAGCTGCTCTTGCCCCGACTGGACCGCAGATTGAATTGGACCTGAGTATATTCGCTCCAGACGCCCAACTTTACATGCTGACCACCCGTCTGAGCTCTGTTGGGCTTTTTTTTTCGACAGTGTTACCAGGCAAGTATTTAAGTTGCAGCACTTGATGCCGCTCATATGGGCTCCCGCGCCTTGTTCGGACCGTACACAGCCCCTCAAGCAGACATTCTCCATGAGATACTTCACCGTCGATGCCCGTGACGACCTCGGAATATGCACGCGAACAAGACTGTGCTGAAATCGCTGTGCGGCTCAAAGAATCCGCTGTTGATCGGAAACAATGCCCAAAGTGCGCTCAGCCCCCAGGCCTGTTGAGTAACCTCAGAATCCTGCCCGTCTGGCTGATTTCATTGCCTCCTTCAATTTTTTCGAGGTCTCCTGCATGGCTTCGCCCCGAGTTTCAGTGTTTTAATTTCGTTGCTAAGGCTCCGAAACAACACTTGCAAGCCATAGATGTCATGATTGCAAGACCTTGAGAGACGTCCTGACAGGTTCGCATTCTTGGGTTGCTAACATTGTCAAGTGCACAAAACCCTCGAGCCTACTAATTTGGTGATAACCTCTCTTTCCGATTTTGGACAGCTCGATGGATATCTTACTTAGGATATACGATGTGTGACAATGGCTTCCAGCCGCGTGTCAAGGGAGGCCTGTGTGTTAAAGGAAGACTTCGGGGCCGAAGGGAGGGCTTAGACGGAGCCATGCTTTTCATTAATTAGTATGAGGATTGCTATCCATAATTAGTAGCTTCCAGGACCTTCGGAGAAATAAGTATTTAGCACACACAGAATTCTACACTCTTTTGGAACCCGTTGTTTATCTTAACACAAGGAGGCGATCTCTTCGACATGGCCAAAGACGGCGCCCATGGTAAGTTTGCTACCGATCCACAGCTCCGACCTCATTAATTCTGTTGAAATATCGTCACATCTCCCGTGTGGCACTGACCCCTTTGAGGGGGTTATTCACACATTGATTATTTAGTGTTGATTAGTAGCACATGGCGTACGTTTTCACGTACTATTTAAATGGGTAGCCAGCTGAACAACACACTCGTTCAGGAGGAGCGCTGATCTTTTAGCATAAATAGTGAATGCCTCCTCCGTGGGAACTGTACTAGGACCTCAGATTCTATGCCTTTTACCCACAAATTCTGACAAATTCTTTGCACTGCCGGCATCGACGATGGCGAAGCACCTTGGTGGTGGCGGCGAAAAAGAGTCGAACCAAGGGGGCTTGTCGTCGCACAAGAATAACAGCGCTCCAGGTGCGTAAGTAGATCGGTATACACCCGAACATTCGTAAGGTCTGGCGCGGGATACCACAATATTACCTAAATCTCAGCCCTTCAATATCATCTATTTGTGTGACACGTACCTAGGTATACCCAAAAGATTGCGCTGTCTTCTGTCCCATCCGCGCCTCAGACGCGTCCGCCCGTGCCAATGAAGACGACTAGCACAGCAGCATAAGCTGCCTCACCTGACAGCACAGCAAACGGTTCCGGCAAGAACTAAGACACCGATTTAAAAACGCAGACGCAAACCGACGTAGTGACTAGCCAAGTAACTATGCCCGGATGGAGAACCATGACCAGCATTGGAACTATAACAAATGCTCCGCGGTATAAACCATTGCCATCTTTATTTTGTATTTGTGACCTAGCTTTTTGAACCTATATGTGTTGAGTGTCTCCTCCTATGCGTATGGCCCCGCTTGTTGCGTCCGTGGAAGTCTATAAATATCAATTAACTTTAGCATCAGCACAGAATGACTTTGTGTGCAATATTGCATTGCGTACCCACACGGAGATAACTAATTGCTGCCCATTGGCAGCTACGTACTGAGTTGAACTTGCAGCACCATTGTCTTGCGATCTTCTTGTCTGCGTGCGCAGGCTACGCAAGGCTTGACTCTTAGAGAACGCCGAAGGCGCGAAGAGGCGGAACGAATAGCCTCTACAACTGAGTATCATCACGAAATATCTCGCCGGATAATCGAATAAACCCCTCAATGGAATTTTCTCATATCTACGAACCTCTAGCTGCTACTCAACTGGTCACTGGCGTCAGACGAACTCTTAGCGGGCCCTTCTCCCACAGGATATAGATCTTCTGCTTCTCCGCCCACTCGTTGTCCTCGGGGGCAAGGTCCATGTCGAAATTCCAGACGAGACGGGCAAGAATCAATCGCATCTCCACATAGGCCAGGCTAATTAGGTCATAATGTCAGCGTGTTGAGCTTCTGGCGCCGGAGCTTTGAGTATAGACGTCATTGCACTAACCTTCTTCCAAGACAGTTCCGCGGGCCGACGTGGAAGGGCTGAAAGGCGTCTCTGTTATCGGTGGCATAGTTCGCATCACCCAGGAACCTCTCCGGGTGGAATTCCATGGGATCTTTGAAATACTTGTCGTTATGATGGATGGCGTATTGGTGAATAGCCACGGTCGTCTGCCACAGTGGGTAAGGAGGTTAGTGACCGCCAGTGAGTGCAAGAAATGGGAGAGTGTGCGCTCGACTTACTTTCTCGGGTACATATTTCCCACAGATCGTAGCTCCCCCTTCGGGTACTACCCGGGGAAGACCCATGGAGATCGGAGGGTAGATCCTCATTGCCTCGTCCAGGCAAGCCAACATATAAGACAGCTTGCCAACGGAGAGCAGATCGATGTCCTCTTCCTTGGCATGACGGGATCTCACCTCTGCTGTCAGCTTCTGTAAGCATTCTCTGTTCTTCAGCAGATAGTAGGTAACACCGGCAAGAAGGGTAGCGGTGGTCTCAGATCCCCCGATGATGAGCGTGTTACTGTTGGCAGTGAGCTCGTCGAAAGAAAGACCCTAGAGGCGCCATGGTTAATGAGAGGCCTGAGAACATTTCGCGATGTACTATAGTACGGTTTCCAGGGAAGACTCACCAACTCCTCCCTTTTCTTCAACAAGCCTTCAATCAGGTCCGGTCGTCCACCTTGCCTCTTGCCGGTCTCAATGCGCCTTACCAGCTTATCCTTAGCCCTGGCCATGTTTTCGCCTCTGGCGGCTAAGCCTTTCTTCGAAGCCAACAAGCCGAAGATGATAGTCTTTAGCCAGGGAAAATGACTGGCAGTTTGTACCACGACACCCATTCGAGCAGACTGAGTAATGGCTTGCACCCATGGATGGTACTCGGAGCTCTCCAGACATCCAAACGGCTCGCCAAACGCCAGGTCGCCGATGACGTCAAAGGTGGTGAAGTTGAACCAGGCCATCATGTCCACGGGCTGCTTGCCGTCGTCGCAGTTCTCGTGCAGACGCTGGATGAAGAGATCCAGGTACTTGGAAATGAGAGGCTCCTGCTCCCGCAGGATCTTGTCACTGAATCCGTGAGATAACTGCCGCCGAAGCGTGGAGTGGTATTTTCCGTTGGCATCCACAACAGTTTGCGGCGTATTCGGCCTGGCCCGGTAGAACTTGTCATCCTTTTTGAACTCGAGCCCGCCTTGGGTACGGTGACCCATGATGTCCTTCCAGGCGTCGACGTTGGAAAAGGCCAGTTCGCCTGGGGCTACGCGGACGACATCTCCATATTTCTTGTGAAGCTCGAGGACGTCGAAGGGCAGTGTGCCTTTTATAAGTTTATAGCAGAAGCCCCACCTCGTGGCCCTCATAAGCAACGGGCCTGGGTAGCTTCGTAGCGGGTGGAAGTAGAGGTTATAAATCACACAGACCAAAGAATAAATGAGGCCCTTGAGGATGTGCTGTTAGCGATAGGATTTGAGCCTCAAGAGGTAAGTGCTTGACAAGCAGGTAGTAGCGGCAAGTCACCAATGGCCTGGGGGAGGACGTACAACGCAAATGCTTGCCGCCAAGCCGTGCCAGAGGCTGCGAGCGATTGAGTCGGCCATTTTTATGCTTTCGGCCATAAGCGGATGGACTGCTGAGATTCGGTTTCTTGTGGACACTAGGACTTGTTGTGGCTGTAGCGAGACTGCGACGATTGACTATGAAGCTTGAGTTTTTGTGAACACTCAAAAAGTGCAGGGCGGCCTTAGACTATATACTCACGGTATCGTATTGTGCCCCACGAGTCTGTGCTAATCACCCTTTAGACTGCAGTGTGTGTTAAAGCATAAGGCTACAAGCCGGTGTGGAGATCATTTCTTGGCCCTTAATAGCCGCAACAAATGAAACCGTGACCAAATCGCCCCGAGATGCGACAACGAGCTCCTTGAGCTTACCGCTCGACGGATATGGCGCATGCAACCGCCCGATTCCCGACCGTCGTTCAAAATTACACCTGGGTATTGAGAAGCACCGTTGTGTGTTGAGGCTGTGCGGGAGGCAATTCGACACATTCGGACCCCCGGGCCACACATGGCACATGGCACACCAGCTATGGTAGGAAGACAGCGTCCGAAATGAGATGTTCTCATTTACGAGATACCTTGCCAGTATTCTGCAGCTAGTCATGGGCATCGCTTTCGTGGTCGGGTTGGTATGAAACGGTGTCCATCGACCGAGTATTCAATGGCAAATCTGCAGAAGGGAATAGACAGCCAACATTGAACATTATCGTCCACAGGATTGCTTGTGCGGCATAGCGGGTCCGTCAGTTGATCTAGTGGATGATCCATGGCGCTGTACTGTACATGTAAATAGTAACTTGGTCGGTGTGACAGCACAGCCCTGGGTGGCATTTGATGCATGCCGGACACCGCCGAACTTCCAAGATTTGGAACCCGAACCCGAACCCGACAACGACAACGACAACGACACCGTCGACACGGACATCTTTAAAGCGGATGTCGGGTGCGCTGCTAGTACATGAAAGCCGGTCGACACGCATAACGGCATCGGAAAAGTCTTGATGCTGGTCGAGCTCTGGCCTCGGGCCGCAGCGCAGGCCCCGGGGCCCGCTTCAGTGAACAATCCGTAGTTCGACGATGAATCAGGCAACGCTCGTGTGATTCTGGTCTAGATAATTTCCAAGTCGGTCCCACGATTTCTCACTCACACACTTCTCTCGAACCAGTTGTAAGACGACCCATTGTGTAATTATAGTTGTCAAGATGGTTTATAAAATGGGTCAACAGCCGGCTCTTGAGGATGGAACGAACGCAGTGAACGACCTGGAAACGAATCTAACCACTGATGCAGAAAAGTCGACGAGTCTGGGAGCCAACTCCTCTTCAAACTCGACCGTCGTGGAGTGGGACGGTCCAGACGACCCTTCGAACCCGCAGAATTGGTCAAACAATCGCAAATACATCAACTTGGCGCTGATGTCGATTTTGACAATTATATCGTGAGCACAGACAAGAACAACCTTCCTTTTCATTCTGATAATTAGTCCGCTGACATTACCTACGCAGGCCACTGGTATGCCGCCTTGTGCACAATATCTCATGCAAAACACGTTGAATGTATGACGAGCTGACGAACTGTGCCAAAAGGGCTCCTCCATGTTTGCGCCTGGCGTTCCCCGGATCATGACCGAGTTCAACTCGACGTCCAGCACGATGTCTACGTTCATCGTCTCGATCTACTTCTTCGGGTTTGCCTTTGGGCCGTTGGTCGTGGCACCCATGAGCGAGACGTTCGGGCGTGTCCGTGTCTACCACGTTGGTAACGTGGCCTTCACGATATTCTGCGTGGGCGCCGCTCTGAGCCCTAACCTCAATTCGCTGCTGGCGTTTCGCTTCCTGATGGGTGCTGTGGGCTCTGTGCCGACGACGATCGGCGTGGGCAGCATTGTCGATGTCATGCCGATCGAGAAGCGTGGCCGCGCAGTCTCAGCTTGGTCAATGGGCCCTCTCCTCGGCCCGTGCGTTGGTCCCGTCGCCGGTGGCTATGTGATGGAATCGCTTGGTTGGCGCTGGGTGTACTGGATTCTCGCCATCATGGTAAGACCGGGAGATTTGTTCATGCTATTTTGTTGAAAAAAGAATTCATTTTGTTTATCTTCTCTTGCTGCTCCTCTGGGACACCAAACTAATTCTATTTTTTTGACAGGGCGGAGTTTTCAGCATTTCGGCGTTCATCCTCATGCGAGAGACATATGCCCCAGTCCTCCTCGAGCGTAAAGCAAAGGCCCTGCGCAAGTCCACCGGCAACCCAGAATGGCGAACCAAGATCGACATGGACGGCAAAAGCAAGATCAAGAACGCAGTCATACGCCCGCTGAAGTTTCTGTTCATGACCCCGCTAGTGTCCATCATTGCCGTCTACGTCGGCGTTATGTACGGCACGTTCTACCTGCTGGTCTCCACCTTCTCGTTCGTCTACACCGACCAGTACGGCTTCTCGGAGAGTATGGCCGGGATGTCGTTCCTACCTGCGGGCATTGGCATGATGGCTGGTGTCTTGACCTTTGGCCATGTCCAGGACTATCTCGTCGCCAAGGCGAAGAAGGCCATGAAACCCGGCGACGAGTATAGACCGGAGGTCAAGATTACGCCGTGGCTGACGATCCCCACTGGTCTGACTCTACCGGCTGGGCTATTCATCTACGGGTGGACGGTGTACTACAAGATTCACTGGATCGTGCCCATGATTGGTATTGCCATCTTTTGCGGTGGCTTGACTGGAGTAACTGTGAGTACCTCCTACTTTCACTCCACCATCCAAGCCTGGAGTGCTGAGACTAAGGCACTGATGCGTATATTTCAGATGTGTGTGCAGAACTACCAAATTGATTCGTACTCGAATTTCGCAGCCTCTGGCTCTGCGGCGGTCATGCTGGTCCGCTCGTTGATTGGCGCCCTGATGCCTCTAGGTGGACTGGGCCTGTACGACGTATTGGGTCTGGGTTGGGGAAACAGTCTCTTGGCATTTTTGTCCTTCGCTCTGGTCCCAGTGCCGGTGCTGCTGTTCATCTTTGGGAATTCCATACGCCGTAAATACGATCCTGTGTTCTGATTGATGATGGAAGATGATGACCTTGCTATTCCATGGACTGGTCTGTAAACAGGATAAAGGGCAAAGCGGCTAGAAAAACACTAGAACATTAATGCTCGTACTGAATGTGTACTTTGAGTAGGAACGTGGCAGACGCCAGGACCCGCGATGGCGAAAGCTGGATTGTAAAAAGAAATAATAACATTGGCATACAATACAATCGCCAACTAATTACGTGCCATGTGTTAATTTCTTGCAAACTTCATCTAGCAGCCCGGATTTCACAAAGTGTATTCAAACCCTGATGGAATCTGGAGTGCAGAAAGAATGTCCCAATGTTGTTCGTAGGAAGCACACAAGGGCGGTAAGGATATATTCTGTATTGAAATGCCTTTTCATAGATCGTTTACACACTATCAAGAGGCGAGAAATTACCAAATACCCAACAGAACCAGACAAAAAGACCCGGAGCACCTCTATGCCTCTTCCATCCCCGCAAACAAATTAAATGAATTATCGATGATATGACGATTATTCAACTTGAGTCAACATAGGCCCGTTACTGCCATGCGTTCCTTCGCGTTGTAATTTCAAATTTGGCCCGAAACTGGATCTGTGAAGATAGTCGTGATCCGCTAGCCTGCGCGGGCGATACCGCAATGTAATCGCAGACAGAACAAGGAAAAACCAAGAGAGCGCCCCCGTTGCCAAGAATCCCCTCCCCAGGAACTTGTTCTTTCGCCCTGTGGTGGATGTTGTGGTGAGGATGATGGACTTGGTGCCCAAGTTTTTATGGATGGGGAAGTCTTTCATGCTCCGTCAGTCGGAAGGTCTGGGGAATACAGGTGGGAATGGTCTAAGAAGAGAGGATACACTCACGCGAGATGACTTCAAACCGGTACATGCCCGTCTCCATGACCTCGTCGTCGTTACGCATGGCCAGCTTAGCGAAGTTATCGCCCACGGCTGTACGCATCCATACCATGAAAGACTCGTCGACCTGCGGGTTGAACATATTCCCGGCGTGGTAGCCGTTGGGATAGCGCTCCATCCAGCCCGGCGGTGGCACGATCAAGCTGTCGTCGTCGCCAGCCTCCGCTGGGACTGTGTACTGGCTGGGAAAGTACAGCGCCCTGTCTAACCGCTGGGCGATGCCGCTGGTGGTCATATTGTACGCGGTGGTATCGTTCGAGCCGGTCACGGTGGGCAGCCGCAGCGGCTTTGCAAATGTGTCGTTGAATATGGAGTTGGCGATCATGCCGCACGGGTACACGATCTTATCGCCGGCCGTTGTTGCCACAGGCTCACAGTCGGAATTCTTTATATCGGCCATCGGGACGGCCTTGCCCAGCATCTGGTCTTCGCTTCGCGAGTTGATGTAGGTGCGATGGTTTTGCAGGAAGTTTGTAAGGCGGTAGTAGTACAGCACCGGTGGTTGCAGGTCCTCGGGCAAGTGGAGCTCGATGGTGCACTTTGTGTAGTTGTTGGTGACGCCGTCAAATGTTAGAGACTCGTTGGACCGCTTCCACTGGTCCACTGGCTGGCCAGCCGACGACGCTTTGAATATTTTCTCGACGTTGGCTGCCGGCATGACTTCGAGCTCGTCGTAGGATTCGATCTCGTGGCATCGAGTGTAGTCCAACCGGAGTTCCCGAATCTGTTCGTGCATATCGTTAAATGCTGCTTTCCGTTGCTTGGTCGACTATATATGTGACCTGTCTGGGACATGGGAGGATTCACGTACATCGTCACTTTCGGTCACCCAAAAGATTCCCAGACAGAGTGTTATCAAGCCAAGGACCAGGAAGGCCTTAATGGACGACTTTGGCGTGATGATCGGTCTGATGGACAAGCAGCGTGTTAGAGGCTTGCTTGTTATTTGTTATAGAACACAGCGTATGTGCCAGAAACGTACTCCCATGCTTTCATATGCTGCTGGTTCAAGGATGTAGCTTTTGGCCTCCGCGGTTTGTCAGGAGTAGTATGAGACAACTTTGGCTTTCTCTTGAATGCTCCCATGGTGGCGACGAGAAGGCAAGTGCTTTGTAATTGTGTTCTGCGATGGTGCTTGAAGTGTGTGCTCGATAGCCAACAGGTCGAGATCGCGAATATCTCCAACGGTAGTATTTAGCGAGATCCAGTGTTTTGATGATTGTATGTCACAATGCCAAACCGACACTCAAGCCCTCGGAACTAGATAAGCTCGAGGGCTGGCAATGTGATGAATGATCGTAGAGGGGGCTACTTAACCCGGAACAAGTAATGCGATATGCATTGCGGACAGACCTGCCTTGGTACAGTCTCAATCAAACTTTGGGAAGCACGGGTAGTAATCGTGACCGTTGTCGTGTTCGCTTGCTCAAACGCGGCTGGTTTGTAAACTGGCGCTTTCGTCGGAGAGAGAGTCCCAGATTAACACACTGCATTGCCTGGCTAGGATTGAGGTGGGGGCAAGAAGGAAAGCTGGTCGAGGCTTTGCAATGACACCAGCATGTCCTGGGCGAGTAATGATTTCAGCTCTGTTCTCTCCGTCGTGTTAGGTGTCCTGGGCTAAATGCGGGGAATGTTAACCCCGTACTGGCCGGTTTGTTGTCATTTTTTGCCTTGGCACCTGGTATAAGCAATAACTTCTCTACCCTCCCACTCCATCGTTACTTGGCGTCCCAGAACTCTGCAACTAATCAGTATTTTTGTATTTCAGCTTCATTTTTGATTAATTTAAAGTTAATAATATATTTCCATTTTCTCTTCGCTTAATTCGAGTTATGTTTAACTTAGTAAATAATATTTCAAAAATAACTAGTAAAGATTTTAAATCTAAAATATAAATCGCCTTATTATAATATTATTATAAATACTGCAAATTTGTGCATATGGTAAAAATGGGGCGGGATTGTTTTGAATAACATATCTTTTCTTTACCTTTTCGCTAAATAATGGTTATACCTGTAAGGGCAAACTGGCCACTCGGACACCCGCCCGGGCTAGTATGGATACCTGACCATAAACTGGCCAGTACGGAGTTAAGGGGATGTGCCATGTCAATTGCATGAATCCACCGAGGGCAGCAACGCCGAGCACTTGATGATCCCCTGGGCTGTACGAGGGCATGGTCAACCCGTCGTAATTACCTAGCTGATGTACGCCAAGGGGGGCGGAACGGTATTCTATTGCTCCAGACGGCCCTAGATAGGACGACTTGTGGGCCTTGCCAAGGTGGGGCGTCTGTCTCGGTCGATCTCGTTGTCGCGTTCGCAGTCGCACCGCGGCCACAAACCCTCGTGCACAGCCTCGACGAAACTCAAGTCTGTCGTGGGTTTCATTGTACTACTGTCGGCAGTCAACCTTGACTTTCTTGGCCAACAAGAAGTTCTCCAGGGCTGATTTGGACCGGACGCCTGCTCCATATCACTTTTCGGGAAGGGATTATACCTCGCGATTCTGATATAATGTCCTGCCATCGCATGCAAATTGACCTGTGTTAGTTTGGAGCGGCCTGTTAGACTATCGAAGCAAAACAAACCCAAAAGAAATACCAAGTTGCAAAACAATCATCAATATACTTGGTGTGTCGTTGGAAGACGTGCACTTGGAGCCTTCCACAGTTTACTTTATCGAGCACAAAAGCCCACCATGGCCCGAGGAATATGGAGTCAGTTGATTTCCAAGATAGGCGTCAGCCATGTGCACCCATCCACCACCGGTCGACGAATTCCCATCTCGCTGAGCGACAACCAATCCCTTCGCGACGAACGGCGAGGCGGTCGGCCGTACATCTCAAACGCCATCAAGACGTCCAAATATAACATCTTCGACTTCCTCCCGCGGCAGCTCTTCTACCAATTCTCCCGTCTTGCCAACTTCTACATGCTCATCATCGCCATCCTGCAAGTGATGCCCGGCTTCAGCACCACGGGTCGCTTCACATCCCTCATCCCACTGGTGATTTTCTTATCACTTCTGCTCATGAAGGAGGCATGGCAAGACTTCAAGCGGTATCGCGAGGACGTCACCGAGAACAACCGCCCGGTCATGGCTCTCCGCTCTGGCGCGTGGGCCGAGGCATCGTGGAAGAGCCTGAGGGTGGGAGACATCATCCTGCTCGTCCGCGACGAGGATGTGCCCGCTGATATTGTGATACTTCACGCCGACGGGCAGGAGGGCATGGCCTATGTCGACACCATGGCCCTGGACGGCGAGACCAGCCTCAAAGCAAAGCAGGTCCCGCCCACGCTCCCCGACTGCAGCACGATCGAGGGCATTTCCCACTGCGAAGCCGAGCTCGAGACCGAGCAACCGAATGTGGACCTCTACCGGTTCGACAGCAAGCTCACTGTGGGCGGTGAGACGCGCCCGCTTACGCTGAACGAGGTTATCTACCGAGGAAGCACAATCCGGAACACGCCCCATGTCGTTGGTATTGTTGTGAACACAGGAGAGGAGTGCAAGCTTAGGATGAACGCGAACCAGGAAACAAGGCCGAAGAAGCCAGCGCTGGAGACGACGACGAATTACATTGTTGTCTTCCTAATGTTGTACGTGTTGCTCAGCTCCGTCGCTTGCTCGGTAGGCTACATTGGCTGGAAGAGCTCGGACGAAGAAGCTGCTTGGTACTTGTCTAGAGAGACAATTCCGTTCGGAGATATCATTGTCGGGTTCATCATCATGTTCAATAACGTGATTCCCCTGTCTCTCTACGCCGGTCTGGAGGCCATCAAGATCGGCCAGCAGAACCTCGTGAGCAAGGACTTGGAAATGTACCACGAGGAAACGGATACTCCTGCTGGCGTAAACTCGACCAACAACCTTGACGACCTGGGTCAGATCAGCTACGTCTTCAGCGACAAGACCGGAACGCTGACGGAGAACATTATGAAGCTCCGGAGAGTCAGCATCGCCGGAATAAGCTGGGTGCACTTCATGGACGACTCCAAGGCACAGAGAGACGCCATGAATTCCAATGACTATGCAGGCCGGACGACGGTCGACATGCTCGACTACATCAGCAGGAAGCCCGACTCCCCGTTCGCGATCAAGGCCACGCAGTACATCTTGGCCATGGCCCTGTGCCACACCTGTCTTCCCGAGAGGAAAGAGAATGGCGAGATGGACTTCCAAGCCTCTTCGCCCGACGAGCTTGCGCTGGTTAAGGCAGCCCAGGAACTCGGAATGCTCGTCGTCCAGCGATCATCGTCGGCTGCCACCGTTCAGATGACCCTCGCTGATGGCAGCATCACTCGCACTGTCTTTGAGATTCTGGACGTGATTGAATTCTCCAGCAAGCGCAAAAGAATGTCCATCATTGTGCGGTGCCCGGACGGGCGGCTCTGGCTGATCTGCAAGGGCGCCGACTCGATGATCCTGCCTCGGCTGACCATGATTCCCTCCGAGATTAAGGACATGAGCGGCGGCGACTATGGCAATACTGGCAAGGGCATCGAAACCAACAAACCCAAGAGATGGAGCTCGCGGAGATATTCGAAGCAGCCGGTAGAAGCTGTCATCGCACTGGACGACGAGTGCTCGAACTACAGTCCAGCACTGTCCGATATGGAAGAGTCTGGCATTCACCTACAGACACAGCCTGCACCTCTGTTCGCCAACGCCTCGCACAGCCAATCGAACCAGTTTAGCCATTTGGAGAGCCCCCACATCAACGACGAGGCGCGCAGCATCGGCGAATGTGCCAAGCACGTGGACGACTACGCCACCGAGGGTCTGCGGACACTGATCTACGCTGACAAGTTCCTCGATGAGCACGAATACAGCAGCTGGAAGCGTCAATACCAAGAAGCCGAGACGAGTCTCGAGAATCGCACGGCCCGCATCGAGCAAGTCAGCGACGCCATCGAGCAATCGCTCCACTTAGTCGGCGCCTCAGCCGTCGAGGACAAGCTGCAGCGCGGCGTTCCGGAGACCATTGAGAACCTTCGCGAGGCCAACATCAAGATCTGGATGCTAACAGGCGATAAAAGAGAAACGGCCATCAATATCGCGCACTCGACGCGACTCGTGGGACCCGAGACGGCACTGTTCGTGCTGGATGCGACCGAGGGTAATCTAGACCTGCAGCTGAGTACCATCGCCGATGAGATCCAGTTCGGCGCAAGAACAGCCGTCTATTATTCTGATCCGACGCGCTCGCACACGGCTATCGTCATCGACGGCGAGACGCTGACACACCTGGAAGCACCCTCGGCCGCGCACATGCTCACCTTGTTTCTGGCGATGGTGACGCATGTAGACTCGGTCATTTGCTGCCGCGCCTCACCCGCCCAAAAGGCTCACCTCGTACAGGCCATCCGCAACGGGCCCAAACTCGAAGACGGTGCCGGCTTCCTCTCCTGGCTGAAACACATCTTCAAGCCCACCAAGAAACCGCTGACGCTCGCCATCGGCGACGGCGCTAATGATCTCGCCATGCTCGCCGCGGCCAATGTGGGCGTCGGCATTGCCGGTCGTGAGGGCCAGCAGGCCGCGCGCGTCGCCGATTTTAGCATATCGCAATTCCGCTACCTGAACCGCCTGGTGCTCGTGCACGGCCGCTGGAACTACCACCGTACGACGCGCTTTATCCTGGTGACGTTTTGGAAGGAGACGTTCTTCTACTTCCCACAAGCGCTGTATCAGTCACATACGGGCGGGACCGGAACGAGCTTGTTTGAGCCGGGCGCGCTTACGCTGGCGAGTATGTTCACGGCCGCGTGTTTTATTGTAATCGGTACCTGGGAGCAGGATCTCAAGGCGCGCACGGTAGCTCTCATCCCTGAGCTATTCCGGTATGGCCAGCGTCGCGAGGGGCTTAATGCGCGCGTTTATTTTAGCTGGTTTGCGAATGCGCTTATTGCTGGGACTATCGCTTACGCTGGGGCTTGGGGCAGCTATGCCGGCTCCGAGCTGATTGACGACAACACCATCTATGCACAGGGAACATTGACGCTGGCCATATGTGTCTTGTGGATCAATATCAAAATTCTGTGAGTATCCCAAATGTCACCTGCGGGGCCCTCGGGCTATCAACTGATGAATCGTGGGACAACGGGTCGCTAACATGATGATATAGAATTGTTGAGACTCACTACAAAACCATGACGGTGATGTGGGCTTTTCTGGGTAGTGTTGTCGGCTTGTGGGGATACTTGCTCGTCATGGCCATCATCTCTAATCCCAACGCCGGGCCGTATTCAATCGGTGGTGGACTTATCATCGGCTTTGGCCGGGATCCCGCCTGGTGGAGCACCATGATCATGGTTTTGTGTGCTCTGGTCCTGTTGGAGCTGGTGCTCAAGGCGCTGAAGCAAAGCCACGTCCTGCGTGCGGGAATGTGGCGATGCTGGTCATCTAACGACAAGGTCGAGAAGAAGGGCGGCAATGTGCGTGAGGGATTCTCCGACTGGGAGCCTCATCTGTGGCAGGAGATGGAGAAGGATCCGGGTGTCCAGGATATGTTGGATAGGATTGCTAAAAAGAGTGCAGTGGTTGAGCAAAGCTCAAAGGATGGTAGCGTTTACAGCGCAAGCGGTAGGGTATATACACTCGAGGTATAAAGTAAGCAAATTATTTTAGGGCGTTGTGCACGAGTATATTTAAGCAGAGGCTCGGATAAATACCCTATATTAGATTTATTAATTGGTTTTAATGAATAACGAAAAGAGTTTAATAACTTAAAATAAAGTAGCTTAAAATATATTCGAGAATAAAGAATATATAATATTCTTTACATAAAGAATTCAACTTACGAGTTTTAAGATAAAACTATTTAATTTAAATAAATTAATATTATATTTTTATTTCAAGTATTAATAATAATATAT
>JAGKQA010000342.1:0-20098 GCA_022609195.1 Plenodomus libanotidis
ATAATATATACTTAATTTAATTATTATTTATATTATTATTATTTTTATAATTCCATATTTCTATTAATATAAATATATTTCTTATATTTTAAAAATTGACGAAGCTGCCAAGAGGTGGTCCGTAATTGACCCTTGTGCCAAGAAGGGAAGGTTCAGTCGTCGGTTATAGCAGCAGTTCTGCCCTATATAAGATTCAAACAACTAGCACATCATGCGATTAAAAACTCTCCAACGTCTGCACTCTTCCACACTCTGTATTCAACATCCACTGACACAATGGAAATCACTGAGAATAAGCTCCTGATAACTGGAGCCGCAGGCCAGTACGGCCGCATCGTGGTCGAAGACCTTCTCAAGCGTGGCACCCCGCCATCCACGCTACTGCTGCTTACTCGACAGCCAGCAAAACTCGCCGAATATGCATCCCAGGGAGTCGAAGTCCGGCAAGGCTCCTTTGATGATCCTGTCGCTCGACTCGCTGATGCCTTCGCTGGGGCCCAAATCATGCTACTGATTAGCACATCGCGCGCTGGAGCACGACTCGTTCAACACCAGACAGCTATCAACGCCGCTGTCCAAGCAGGTGTCTCGCACATCGTATACACGTCCATTGTATCGGCTGGTCTGGATAATCCCACTGCCCTGGTAGGGAGGGAGCACAGAGCCACGGGCATGTCATCCGCCATTGACTGTACTTCAGGATTCGTATGCTAACTTCCGAGAAAGAGGACATGCTCAGAAAAAGCGGCGTACACTGGACAGCCTTGCGTGACGCTCAGTACGCCGAGGCCATCACAGATGTCGCCGGGCCACCAGCTTTCGAGACCGGCGTCATGCGCGTCAATGCAGGCGAGGGAAGGATGGGCTTCGTCGCCAGAGGCGATTGTGCGGCGGCTGCTGCGGCAGTGCTGGCGAGTCCGGCGAGACACCGGGACAAGGCGTACCACATCACGGGCCCGCAGTTGTTGAGCTGGGCAGATACGGCAAGGATTATGGGCGAGACGGCGGGCAAGCCACTGGCCTATGAATCGCTGTCGGATGAGGAGCAGCTGGCCATCTTCGACGCCATGGGCATTCCCAGGGAGCCGATCGATGATCTCGTGGTAGGGTAAGTGTGACTCCTGATTCCCACCGAGCCTCAGAAAGTTTAGTTCTTGAATTGATGGGACCAAATCTTGAAATGACTAACATTTCTCCAGTGGATATTCTTGGAACAGTGCCGACATGGTATCCTTTGCCAGGGCGACATTGCTAGGAGAAATGGCGGTTCTCACCAAGGACTTCGAGACTATCACAGGGCGAGCACCAGAGCCCTTTCATCAGGTCTGCCAAAGGCAACTAAAAGGACAGCAGACATAATGCAATCGGCTTCGAGGGTGCAGCGTTGTTATCTTTGACAATACCTTTGAGAAACGACAACTACTCGCAATCTCAAATTAAAGCTTGTTCAAAGGGGATGGATAAAAGCTTTGAAGTTTTTTTCTTAGAACTTAGAAGTCCTTTTCTCTAGATTTCATTAGAAGCCGCTTCTTTAAAATTCCAGAAAGCTTCAGCACTAAGGAGTCTCTAGGCGCTTTTTTGTGTCCTTTTTCAGAATTTGGAGAATAGTCCTACGAACTCTGGGAGGAAAGAGCCTACGGGCCCGGGGAAGTCTCACGGTCCTAGAAGAGCCCTAAAGTATCAGAAAAGTTTCACTGCCCCAGAAAGTCCCACGGTTCTAAGAAAGTCAGAATCCCAGCACAGGTAGGTAGGCAGTTTGTGAACCTTCCCGCATTCGGACCTTGAGGCGAGGCTCCGAAGCTGAGGCTCAAATTGAAACATTGCTTGCCGCGGTTATTCTTGTTTGTGTTGGACAGTCCGAGCCCCACTTTTCTCAACCTGCGCATTATCTAAAGCACGAAAAAGTCAGTTTTAGCTACAGTACTTCAATTTATTTAAGCTTAACGTTGAAGGAAGCCTGTATTTACAACAGTATTACTACGAAAGAAATACTCTTCAATTGCTTTGAAGCTTTTGTGGTTCGCTTAAACGTGTTTATTATTAATATATCGACGTCTTATATAAGTCAATCAATTTCATAAGGTTTGCGTTGGTGCCGTGCTTGGCCCAGTCATCGGCGGGGCCTTCTCTGTGTCGGCAGCCACCTGGCGCTGGGCATTCTACATCAGCCTCGTCATCGGCGCCATCTCCACTCCGGATTGCGTCTTCTACCTCACATCTATCCGTCCTATGCAAGGTATTAGCATTCGCGCACATCTTGCTACCTTCGACTTCGCCGGCTTTGTTCTCGGCTCGGGCATGTGGGTGAGCTTCCTGTTGGCGTCCAACATGGCAGGCGGCGAGTGGTCTTAGAACGACAGCCGTACCATTGCCACTTTCGTGGTCTTCGTCGTTGTACTCGTCGCCTATGCGTTGCAGCAAGGCTTCTCTGTCCTCACTGGGCTAGGCCGCCGCGGTTCCCGTGCCACTTGCTGCGTGACCGCACGCAGGTGTTTCTTTACATCATCACCGCGGCTGGGACGACGACATCCATGGATTGTTCGTGGTGGTATACTACATTCCAATTTACTTCCAATTTGGTAACAATGACGCAGCGCCTTATGGCAGTCGTGCGGTTGTTGTTGTCCATCGTGGTTGGGGTCACCGCTAATCTGGTATCTGGCTCGCTCCTCCACTTGATCAAGATCTACATGGTTCTCTACATCATCACTGGTGTTTTTCTGACGGTCGGAGGCGCCCTATTGATGATCTACCCAGCACTTCGACGGTCACCGTCTATGGACTGACAGTGCTCGTTGCCGTGGGTCGCGGCCTGTCCATGATCACAGGATCTACGGTCGCAACCTTTACGACGCGTCCCAAGAATGCGGGCACAGAACTGCGCCTGCAAACGCGGCTCAAATTGGCGGCCAGGTGATCGCGCTCGCCGTCGCTGACCAGACGTGCCAGTCGACGGCCATGCGTAATCTTTCGGTGGTTTTGGCTGGCAACGGCTTCTCGGACGCGAACATCCGTAGTGCGGTGGCTGGTAAGCAGAGCGCGCTGTTCGAGATGCTGGATGGAGAGCGGAGGAACGAGGCCGTCGTGGCCGTCTCGCAGGCGATGCGGATGACATTTGTCATGGTGCCTGTTGCGGGGGCCGTCATGTTGATCGCGGCCTTGTGTATGAAGCGCGAAAAGCTGTTTGGGAAAATCGGTGTTGCTGTTGGTGGCTAGAGGCTAAGTCTAGCTGCGACGCTGCATTTGTAGATATATAGCTTGTTCCGTGTTGGCTTAGATTGGTTGGTGTCAGCTTTCCGTTTGATGCATTTTGTCTATAGATGGAGAAACTGTAATGATACTCGGCGCACTATGTGGAACGGTTTTCATCTCATCACGCTTCCTCTCACTTCGGAAATACTGGTAACTTCGTTCCTGGCTGAGACTTTGGGACCTTCCGCAGTACGCACCAAGAATTGAACAGCAATGACAGACATACATCAGTGAACATGATCTTGGAGGTAAGGAGTGAGTGTGTTGCCACGCAATCGACTTTGTGCGATTTGTCGATTTTCAGGAGAACTAAGCTGCGTGTCTGTCCAAATGCTTTGCAACATTCTCATCTGGTGAGAGAAATCAGGTCCTGACTCTTTATCCACCAAGCCCCATTCTTGACGCAGTGTAGAAGTACCAAGTAGCCACCTCTAAGGGCGAAATGACCCCGCAGCCCGGTTGACGTCGCCGTCCATGGGTCCTCGCCACTCAACCTCATCTATTGACAATATCCACATTCGTACGGGCCTCCACTCGATACACAGACATAGTTTCCACAGTGGCTATCGCAGTCGGCCATCGATGAGGAGGTATAGCCCGGAATGCAGTCTGCATTTGCACCGCTGCCAGTCAGGAGGAAGGAGAGAGACAGAAAGCCGAGGGCCATGAGAGACTTCATCTTGCTGATTGATATGGTTGAGCAGCGTGTATAGAAAGCAGCGCGTTTTTGTAGCGTGAGATATGGGGTGACGTGTGAAAGTCAATATGAAAGGCGAAATTATGTATATGGAAAGTGTTGGGGAGCACAACAGAACAGACTTGACTTGCTACCAGTGACCTTTTATATTCAGATTCACGCGATGACACAACAGCTATATGAGGTTTGGTTCCCGTGCAGGCCGATCTATTCATCCAAATTGTGAACACGTGTGATAGTCTTCTACGTCAATTCTTATTTTGTATTACGGTACGTCAGTAGTTCAGAGCTACTTACTTGTCTAGATGATTGGTATCGGTATTGCCTCTCCAAAGCCAACAACCTCCGATTACTCCTCCTATCGGCCCTTTTGTCAAAACTTTGGACTGAGCTGAGCTGGATCCCTGGTCAGCTGATGATTGTTACATGCTTACATCTCTGCCTTCTTCATCGGCACGGCGGCTGTGCTACTTAGCTAGTCCTCGTTTTGACTCTCCTACAGGTCCGCGTATCTGACATTGAAGATCAGCCTTCTATATAGACTAGTCTAATGCTCTTCAGTCTCAGAGGGACCCATTTTGGGACCGATTCGTCTCACGGTCCGTAAGTACGTCTTATTCATATCTTGGAGCAGTGTCCAATAGAGAAGTTCAACCCGCAAGACTTCGAAAAATACAAATTCGCACGAGCTCGCAGCTTCTTGGATCATGCTAGTGATCGTGTGAGAAACCACGTTCTGACGGCTCTGAAATCTCATTCTCACTGAGGTAGTGGTCAGCCTGGAAGAAAATCGATCAATCTCGGGACCCAACAAGACATGTGTGTGAAAAACTTCTACAGGCTCGCTGAATGTATTATGCGAGATAGTGCGCTCAACAGAAGCTTCCATACGCCGCTTCAGGTTTTCTAGCATATCAAGATCGCCCGTAAAAATTTGATGCTACATATCCTGTCAGCCTGCGAATACGAGAAGTCCTAGGCGATAGCTGCTGAGACGGCTTACTCACTCATGCCATCAGCACCATAGTAGGCATGTATGGACAACGCCGAGAAACACACGATTTAGTCAGAGACAGTCACAGCAAAGTCGTGATATTCTATGAAAATGTAACGCATTGTTGACGTCCCAGCAGAGCCTCTGTGGATTCCGCACTTCCAGTCGAGTCTCGAAGGTTCCTTTGAACATACCCATGGGTATCTGACAAGTATAACCCTTGTATTGGGAGGAATGACATGGGGTAGAGCGTTTGGTACAAGCAACATCGGCCGCGCGGGTGCTGCTAGGCATGCTGTCTCATTTGGCACTGAAGAAAGCACGGTTCCAACAGCAGTCGTTCCAATAAGGAGAGAATGGGTCCTTGGTTCACGCAGTAAGCGGCTGTGCCCCATTATATTCGTGGTCATCGTGCTGGCCATGCTTTTGAGTCTTGAGCACCAAGGCGAGCATCTTTGCGGTCACTTTTGGCCCCGAGGAGCTCATCACAGGGTAGTCCACTTGTAGGCACTTAGGCTACGTACTTTGCTTTACACTATTTCTGGAATCTTTCTCTCCCTAAACATCGTTTCGGTGGTGAATGAATCTACTTCTCCGGCTACGCAACAAAACGGCGTCGGTCAAAGTGTGGGGAATGGTATCGAACAACCCCATCTCGTCAGGACTGACTCTACCAGGGTACCTCCTGGGGCCGCATTTTGTATCAATGGGCATTATATTGTAGAAAGTGTGTGGCTTTATGTTGGTGCTCTGTCAAAAGGCCCTGCAAAATGTTTCTTCGACAGACGAAGCAGAGGGTCGGTACACTAACAACTTACGACTTGCAACATTGCGAAATATTGCAAATTGTGCGTGTGCAAGGTTCAGGGTTGAATCCCTTTGGAAAGCTTGTGCTCCTGCGTATGTCCACTACATTGCGTATCGTAGAATCGGTGGGCTATTCTCTTGATACCCGATAAGTAGGCACCGCCGAGTCCCACAAATATTTGCACAAATCAACATTTAGGGTGGTCACAAGCAGCAGGGACCTGGAAATGCGGCCCGACAGGCAAAGTCGTACATTTCGCCCGTGAAGGCTATGTGGGAGAAAACAGGTCTCCGGAAGTTAGCAAAGCATCATCCGCAATCATGTCTGCATAGTGGTCGTCGTAATGTCCCCGCAAATTGATCCACCTGTGCCGTCCCGATCCGGGCCCATTATTACGGAGTCATGCCCGGGCGGACGTCGTCAAGGATGGAACCCTCTTCGCCGCGCCCTGCGAACTTGAAAGCCATCGACATGACGAACCCTGCACTACTGTCGTTGTGGGGAATATCGAGATGCGATGTTACAACGCAGCAGCAGCTTCTTGCTTAGCGGTTTATCCAGGATTGCGAAATAAAATAGAGTTCTCATCGTCGACCGTAAATCCTGCTATGATGCTATAGTAGAGGACCGGCAGCGCACGGATAATGTGGTTGCGATTAGCATTTATACTCGACCCGAAGCACGGGGACGACGCCGAAAATCATTGTGCAATGGACGATCTCTATCAAAGGCGATATTGAAGATCTAGGGGAGCAATCTAAAAGTCTCCTTTCAGGAAGGTGAGATACGACACAACCGTATCATAGACCACTACAGAGTAACCTCGGATGCACATCTTCGCCCTCAAATCACAATTGGGCGCTGGATGAAAATACAGGCTACCAAAGTTTGCTTTACTCCGTGGAAGCATAGGGGAATCCCGAGGACCCTTGGCGGCTGTTTCAGGTCGATTGCACTTCGGGCCTACCGCAGCAGCACTTGAGAGTCTACGAGAAATTCAATAGGAAGGGTAAATCTCCGATCCTACCACCCGATTGCGCGGCCGGCGAGGCTCGGTTGGTCGGCTCCTTGGAGCCTCAAGCCACTCAGCAGGATGCCCAAGCCTAGCACAACAGGCTTACCTGGAACCCCTCTCCGGGCCGCAAAACGGTCTACTTCCCCGTTTCGAGATGCTATTTGGGCAGTGGCGAAAATGCGCACTGGTCCGCTGTCCAACAACTCTCTGTCCGACACTAGGCTCCAACAATGTGTCCGCGTCTGACAAATCAGTGGACCGCAAGGATGCCACGAGATTGCGTTTTGGGGATGCAGAATGCTGTTCGACGCTTCCGTGTGGAAGGTGAGCTGCCAAAGCTGCGCTGCAACCGCGGTACTTGAACCGCAGGGGAAGGGAGAGAGATCTATAGATCTGTGGAGAAGCGGCACGGCCGGCGGTGACAGGGCCTGAGCGTGCCCCGGACCCGGACTCGTGCCCCGCAAATCCGCGTCGCCGCGTCCGGTTTTTGGCATGAGTGACAGCTCCTACTACATGTCAGATACGGACTTGTAGTGCCTCTGTGCAACGGCAAAATGCGTAACACGCAAAACATTGAAATGCAGGATTTAAGCTGGGTCTCTCACGTCTACAGCATCAGAATGAGCCAGGAAATACCCCCTTTACCCAGATGAGCTGTCTGGTCTGTTCCAAAGACTTTGGTATCGGTCTGCTGCATCTGACTCATTACTGTACTTGGCTGCCGCGTGGAGTATATCATACAATTATAGATACGTCCACCCGCCCGGCTGCGAGCAGCAAGATTTTGTGCCCACATACACGTTACTAATAGTTGTCAGTGCCGTGCGAAACTCCATTCCCCCGCATAGTTGGGTTCAGGAGCACGGCCGACAGACTGGTGTTTCGAAGCGGACCTTGTGATCCGTTTGGGGCACACACGAGCCCTGCCGCACAATTCGACTTCTCGAGTTTCGAACGCACATAAGCTATAACACATTTCCGCAGTCGCTAACTATGATCGCCCTCAGCGCTCGAACGTCATCTGAAATTTGACCACATTTTGAGTTTTGGTGGCTACTTCAGGTACCCGCGCTGATCAATACGACCTGCCAACCAGACAACGCAAATGCACCGCGCCCATACACGTTTGCCTAGTGACTGGTCACAGACAAACATTGCGTTCTGTCAGGGTTTAGAGTTCTTGGGACAACCCTCACGATTTGGAGCCCTACACATTCGCAGACACGTGTCAGGGAATTGACCTTCCCTCAAACTCGGTCTGTGAGCCTCCCGGCAGTGGTGCGGGCACAGCGCGAACTATATCGAGAGGATCGCACACATTGACTCGAGAAACACTGTTTTCCTGCTATTTATTTGTCCATCGGTCACGATTCAGCTTTCTTACCGACAGCGTGTGCGCTGCTGCGATGCAAGGGGGAATTTCCGTGTCGGCGACGTATGTACAAAGTAACAATATTATCCAGCGAGGCGGAGATACTTCCCTGATCTCATCATGGCAACAGCTGAAAGGTAAGCGCGGCCAGCCGCCTAGAAGCACTGCCGGCATTTAGCCACAATAAGCATCACCAGACCCTCCCTCGCGGCAAGGGACTTGAAGTTTCTTCCCTATCGATCTAGAATTTCCCATGAACAATGGCGCGCAAGCGGGAACCAGCCGTCGAGTCCGTCCCGAGGCTCAGGTCTCACTCCAGAATAAGTGCTAAAGACCCACAGTACAGCTTATCAGCACGTACCTCTTACAGTAACAGTAGTGCTGCAGGGTTCACAGTACCATCCCGCCGCGACATGTTCCAGAACAAGCAAGAAGGGCGTTGATAGCTAGTAGTGTCAACCTGGGGTAATGATACCTCTCGCACGGTCTTTGGGTCCGCCGCCTCTTCTTTCAGCACAGACGGTGTTCGTTGTACCCCTAGCAGGACGCCAGGGGAAGGCTAACGAAAGGTGAAAGCGTATGCATGATTTGGGACTTGTGAGAGGCGCGTTTCGGACGCAAAGCGTGCCCATCTTCTGTTGCTTGACTAACTCTGTAGTCTGGTTTTGGAAGCTGGCCGGCAGGCAAGTTGGATATGATAACGGTGAGATGGGCATCTGCAATAGCTGCCGCTCAAGGCATTGCTCTGATGCGGCGGTGAGCGGCGCTGCCACCATGTGGCACAGAAAAGTGTCTGGCTGCATGGTATGGCGTTGGTTGAGGTCGCAGCCGACGAACGGATCCACGGGTGGTTTGCATTTAGAAGCAAGATTGGACAGAGACACGCCGATCAGCCCAAGTAGAGCAACAAGTCTTGGAGCATTGAGGAATATGATGTAATGTGGACAATGGTGTTGTGGTTGCTGTCAGGAGTGTCCTCAACTCAATTGACTAACACGGTATCTCTGCGCAGTTTTGGTATCATAGCTTTCGTAAGGTACTGCTGGTGACCTTCCCCAGCCTTCCCACATATCTCTCCCTGAAAAGACTGAATATGCTGCGCTGCTCGCTCATGCAAAGTCCGTCGTCATACAAGAACAGACGGACGATAACAAATAACGAAAATGACAGAAAGTCCGATGCCGTGGCTTCCCTCCACGATTATGCAAGATTGGTGCGCAGCAAGTCACCGCCGACAGATGACGGACTATACCCCAACTGCCTCACCCAATGAAATTAACCTAAAACGCCCCCAAGCCAATATACCGGATCTCGGTATTTTGTGCGAATCAGCCACACATGACCACCAGATGCCCACCCCAGTCCGTTGTAATATTTCATGATGTTGATGACAATTTCCCCATTTCACCGGAACTCCGACGCTCTAAGAAGCTGAGAGAAAAAACACCGGTCGCCGACCGACCAAGCAGTACGTGAACCGTTAGGTTTACAGCTGGAACTTGCCACCAAGCTTCACGCTCATACGTCTGCGTCCGAAACCGAACGAGGACATGCGCTTGCCGTTGGTGGCGACAGTCGGTGTGTCTTTGGACAGGGGTGACATGGGTGAAATTGGCGATTCCAGCACATCCCCGTGGAAGGTCTTAGCTGCGGCGAGGTGCTTGTTCTGTTGTTGTTCGTTCTTCTTGGCTATCCGGAGGATCTCGTCGTGCGTAAGTGATGGCTGGAGTAACGGTCGGGGCGGCGGGCGGGTTGGTAGTGGCGGCGGTGCTGATACTGTGATCTCTGACTCCATGGCTTGTACCACAGCAGCCCTGCTGGGCTCCTCTGATAGGTCCTCTGAAGTCCTCAACGGCGATGTGGGTTGTGGTGCTTGCTCTCCATCAGGGACCAGGTAGGCTTGGTTCAACCTCGGTACACTCTTCTTCTTCATCAAAGACATGGCTCTCGCAACTCCCCTGAACATGTTCCCAGGAGACTTCGGGGTCTTGGGTCGCTCAGGCTCCTCTGCTGACTTTGTTTCTCGAGGGTCAAGAAGCTCTGCAGGACTGGGCTCCAAAGAGTAAGAACTGCCGTTCGCGTAGGGGTCTATCCGCAGGAAGCCAAGTTTCGCTTTCATGGCGTCTGTCGGTGGCTGCATACTGCTGCTTCGTGGTGGCAAGGGACGCTTCGACTGTGGGCTTCTCGACGAGCGAGACGACATTGTCGTCGAAACGGAAGTCCTTCTCTTCTTCATTCCTGAGATGTAAGACGCCCTGTCGGAGAGGCCGCCCATGCTCATGGGTCTCTCAATCGAATTGGGCGAAATCGACCTTCGCGTTTGGGGCACGTTGACCACCGAAGGCTTCCCTGAATAAATCACAGAGACAACTCTGGCTGTGACATGCTTGCTGCATTCTTCTGTGGGTGAGGGGATGTCGTCGCTGCTCGAGTCAAACTCGAAATC
Organism: Plenodomus libanotidis; assembly: GCA_022609195.1. NCBI lineage: Eukaryota > Fungi > Ascomycota > Dothideomycetes > Pleosporales > Leptosphaeriaceae > Plenodomus > Plenodomus libanotidis. The sequence continues at coordinate 10,585 of JAGKQA010000342.1, forward strand.
TGAGAAGTCGCCGGACGTGGACGATGCGTCCTCCTCGGACGAAAGGTATTCTTCGTGATGTGATTGTTGTGTGAATTCAAGCGGCTCGACAGGCGCTGAGATCTTCAAGCCAACCAGTAGTCTGGATGCCCTGAGAGCACTCTTCTGTGGCAGGACAGGCGCCTGCTCCTCAACAACATGGTGCTCCGAGGTGGGCGTGGTAATATCGTGTGCGTCCATGATGGCGTCCTCGTACTGTCGTTGCATATCGTAAGAGCAGCTTTCGGATTTGGTTTTGGTAGCGAGGGGGGAAGAAGCAAGAGCTGAAGCTTCTTTCTCTCGGCCGGAAGCCGTGGTGCGAGCAGCGTTGATGTTAAACGATTCGGCCGCGTGGCTATCACTCTCTGGGCGGCCCACTTCGAATTCAACCTCCCTGGGTGGGAGGGTCTGCTCCACCGCCAGAGACATGGCTCGGTGAGGCTATTTTGTGTGGGGATGTAGATTCGTTGCCGAACAAGGGAGTCTACTAGAGACAATGGCTATGCACGTTTGCTGCAGGTGCTCCCAGGTGTGTGGATCGATGGAGGAAGTAAACCGTATCACGCGTAGACAGACTCCTGTCAGTGACTGTAATGTTGTGGGAAGTGAGCCTCTTTCCTTCTCACACGATAGTGGAGAATGATCAGTCTTTGAAAAGACATGAAGGGGTGATGGTGCACAAAATAAAGCCCCGGACGAAATGGGAGGCTCGAGATGTTTTAATGAGTCGGCTGGTTTTGGGTGCGGTTTGGTGTGAGCGAGGCAGGAAGGGCAGACTGGCGCGATATGCTTGCGGAAACTGGCATATCCCTGACACGCTTGCTCGACGGTGTGGCCCCTGGTCCCTGCAGCAGCGACAAGGGTATTAGCGTGGTCTGTTGTGGCCCACCCTTGCTCCCTGCCACCCACCCCACGAACCTGAGAGACCAAAACGGAGAACAAGCAGGATGGAGAACGGAGAAACGGTCGACTGTAACTTACACGCATGCCCGATTGGGATACCACTTGCCGTCGCTCTCTTTTTTGTGCGCGCTTTCAAGACTTGGACCGATCTCCTGGAAAGTCTTGTCGACAATCAATAGCTTGCAGATCCAGATCCTACCTCTGGGTATCGTGGGCAGCGCGAGCCGAGACGATGGATCAGCAGGATCTGTCAGATGTGTCGTTCTAGTACTGCAGCACAGGGAGACACAGTGTCTGACAACTGCATGAAAACCACAGGAGCTCGACGCAGGTCGTTCCAGTTGCTATGGACGTGCTCGTGGAAGCACGGCAGATCCTGTCTCGGCGCAACGGACGGTGAGTATCAAAGAACTGGTGGCAAGCTGCCAAAGGCCGGCGAAAGCCAGACGGTGTTTCAGGTTGAACAAGGGAAGATGAGGTGCAAAATATCCCGAAATGATCCTTCGGCTAGCTGTGCTGGCAGGGGACCTTGATGTCGATGTGGGAGAATATCGGGTAGAGCTTTGGTGTCGACATTGTGCAAGCCGTGAACAGTTTGTGGGGTGTGTTCTTTATTATATTGAAGCGCTTCATCAGGACATGCATGGATGGAGATGGCCGAAACCAAGGCAGCATCAGTTCATTTAGGTAGACGAGGCAGACTCTCCCTATGACGCAGGAGGTAACCTGTATGAGTCCAAAAACTGCTCGGCCAAACCCAAGAGTCTCTGGTTATGTTGCAGGAACTGCTCATCGAAGAGAAAGATAGGATAGTCATTCGTTCTGTTGGTGGCCATGGTGGCTTCCGTCATCCCCCTGATGCAAGGCCGCGGCCGTTTCTTGGCCTCAGATTGAAGGTTGCATCACGCCGCGGCTTTTCTCAAGGGCAATTTTGTCAAATTGGTGCAGGCTGGTCATCTGCGCAATTCATCAAATATGTATATCCAATTCTTGGATACCAATCTGCGGTTCTGCGGTGCGGTCATGTTGCTATCTGCGTTCATGACCTAGTCTCGAAGCATTGGTGTGCTGTGGAATCTGAACGCGCATCATTTGGATGAACCCTTGATTCGGAAGTCCACCACTCTCAGTATCTACAGATTATCGAAGACTTCAAGCCAAGCCGCGCCTGATCGATCTCAGCGACGAACTGGGATGCTCCCAAGATATTATGCATACTTCGTATACGAGCGGGCTTATCATGAATTCCACAACAACTCGATACCTCTAACAGTAGCGCATAGTAAATTCTCCATGAGGTCTAATGTAGTGGGGCCACAACCACCCACGAAATTGTTCAGGTTCTCTGCAGAATGCACACAATCCTGGCCCCTATTCCTTCTCGTCTTCGTAGATGTGGCGTGCATCTAAAGGGAACTTGCAAAATCTGTCGGCAGAGCCATGCTGTATCTGGACTCTCGGAGCTTCAAATGGCGCGTCGGTGAAGAGTCCTCAGCATCACGCGAAGAGCTGTCCCCCTAGGATCCTTGAGACCATGCCAATGGGATAAAGTCGCAAGCGAGATGGCCCACGTGTTATCTTGAAAAAAGAAAAATCAAAACCTTTGCTTCTCATCCGTCGACCTGCAGATCACCCTGCAGGAGATCTCCCTCGCTTGCACCACCGTTGGCAGAGCAGCACCGATCGCGCGATGCGCGCAAAAGTCAGTAGGCCCCAGATAATTTCCCCCACAGAACGGGATGTGAATCTTCATCATCTCGGGTCGTCAACGAGATTGAATTGCGGTGATCACCTGTGACATCTGGGGGACCCTACCTACCTCGGCAATAAACCGAGCTAAAGATGGCGCCCGAAATCTTGCTCGGCGCCTCGTCCTCTGCCCGCAAGCCGCCAGGGTTCTCTGCCCCTCCATCGTCAAAATTGCATTGTGCCTTCGGAATAAAATGAACGTTTGATCAGTGCGCGAGAAACAAACAGCGGAGCCGCTGACGGCAAGCCGCATTTGCCGCCCAGTTTTCGGGATGCAGATTTGTGCATACATAGGTCATGGTGGCTTCGAACACGGCAAAAGCCGACATCATGGTGATTTTGCTGACAAGCTCGTCGCCCTTATTTCGTCTTTGCCAGCTAAGCTACGTCGCAACTACCTACTTGCCGTGTAAAACGGTGCTGGCGAGCTAGTGAATTGTCTGGCCGTCTGGCTCCCTTTGCGTGGCGGACGCCAGGGACGACATAGCCTTAGAACAGAATATCCTAAAGTGGTTGCAGCATTGTCAATGCCAGAGTCCAGGATCATCAGCGCGACCAGTCAGGGCGAGTTGCTGCCAATGCGCCCCTATCCTCAGACAGCTAGCTAGCTGCCGGCGGCTCTTGAGGGTGTGCGATGCACGCGCTGGCTGGACGAAGCTTCATCCTGATCGGTAGGTAGCGGACCTGCAGCGGCCGTGATGTCTGGGCTTTTGGTGACTCGCCAAGGCGTATCCACGAATCACGGCTCCGCGACGCCTATCTCAGGCTGCGGCTAAAGTGCTCACACAGCGAACGCCATCAGTCTCGACTATCTGATTGATGGAGGAGAGTCACTTCGGCGACTGATCTGCGATGCAGGATGTCCACGCAAAAGCTTCGCGTCCAAGTACGAATTCTGCTTCCAATTATCCAGCTATCCTACGACAGACACAACGGCGATCACGACAGTCCCTGAGCATCCTCATCTTGTAGTAACGGAAGCTCTCATTTCCGGTCCTCGCCGACCAAAGTCGATCGGACCGGGCCTGATGGAGATGGCAGCAACCGCGCCACGAGTCGACCACGTCTCCGCTCGTCTGCAGGTGGACCCTAGTGGCTGGAGAAGCGGCCCCTTTTACATCGGAGGGTTTTCCAAGTCAACTTTTCCATCACCCAGTGCCCACTCGTTCGCGAGGGATACGAATTGGTGAGGGTACGAAGGTCCCTGCTGCCGGCCCGGCACTGCGCGCTGGGTGGCCAGTGAGGCGGCCTGTGAAGGCTGCGAGGACAAGGATGTGATCGACGTCTTTGATTGGCCAATCAGCGGCTTGACATGAAACATTTGCCTATCAGTAGAGCGTTTCTCTGATGTCGTCCGCGGTTTCGTTCTGAACTCTTTGTTTTGAGAATCAATGCACAAGCTACCAAAAACGGTTCTAAACGGGGTTTGGAACAGCTGGTGCGTATTGCAGAGCCAAAAGTGTGGTCTACAGGTCAGGTTGAGCAATAGCGGCTTACTGGGCGGCCATGTTGTGCAGAGGTATATGTCGGGTCGCAATCATAACGACAACTCAGGTTGGCCGAAAGCCGAAACTGATTGAAACTGTCTGGTTCGCAGATCATCGCTTCAGCCTTGCATGCGTTGGGTTTTGGGTTTTGGCCAACCCCATGTGTGTGTCGAACCTCGCCGCCCGACTTGCGAAACGGCCTTGTCGAGGGCCACCGTTTCGACATTTCCAGCTGAGGTTTTCGCTCTGCACAATCAGAAAGCCCTGTTTTTTTTATCAGCTTGCGCAACCAGTCGCGCGTGCGCAGCATGAATACACTTCGTAGTGGCTGCGCCTACTTCCAAGCTCACAGTAGAGTTCCAGGTGTCGGCGCGTCTGTCATTATGCAGTAGCCCCACCTGACCACCCATGCTGAACCACTACTGCAGTAAAGTCAATCGGCGCGTGGGTGATGATCAACTGGCAATTGCCAAACCAGATAGAGCTGCATAATCTGCAAAACAGCTCTATGTGGGTCCTCCGCTACGTCGAGGTTGTGTCGATAATCAAGTTGCCGTCCGTCACAATGCAGGCGGCTTCTCGACCCGCAGATCTCGAATTCCTCGACCGGCGAATTCACTTACGACGTACAGAATAAAAATGTCGTCATCAAAGTGGGCTGAACCCTTGTCCCCCAGCTACTACAGCACACGCAATTGGTACTAGCGTCGAAGGTTAATTCTATTTTCGTAACTACTTCAACATCTACCTGTGGCTGTGCGAGATATTGAACAACAACGATATTAATATAATAACAGGCACACAAGATCAGGCGACCAGCCAGATCGCTGTACTTTCCCCAACATGCCCACCTCTCGCAAGCCAGAATCATCTCGCAGTCTCGCTTGCGAATTTGAAGCCGGGTTCCGTCGTCCGCAATGTGGCCCAAATGCGGTGTGGAACCCGGCTACACCGAGTGGCAAAGCGCAAATCATACAACTGATCGAGCTTGTCATGAGCTCACGAGCGACCTGCCGTTCGCATGACAAGCAGAAAATATTCTCGATTGATCCTCTTTGACGACGTTTCCAGAAGGCCTTGGCTTTCGTTGTTGCATCATGTGCGATGTTTGAGACCTACTTAGATGACTCGGAGAATGCCCAAGTGCGGACTCAACTCGAGAACGTTGCTTGTTGAGTGTGTGAGCTAGGACCGCTTGGCCTCGTGTCGAGGTCTACATTGGAACTTTCCAGCGACTATGCACAGAGCTTCAAGCTTCCCACGTCCTTCAAGTGACGCGACAGGCCACTTCGCCGGCGAGTGCATGTGATCGGTCAGCTTGCGCGGACTTACCAAAAGTCAGCCTGAGCTGCGAGGTGTCGGCCTTCGATAAGCATACAAGCTGCAGCTGGTTGATCCAATGCACTGTCTATTCGGTATTTTTTGGACATTGAAATTGCGCCCTTCGTAGTTTGATGCTGCTGGACCTTGACCACTTGCGGCACATAGAACGTACTCAGCAGAGCTCGATTGCTTGGCTTCTCGGGCTGGCGTAGCGGAGCTACGCAATACCTACTTGCCATCTTCAGCCTCACTGAAAGAATGGGTATGTCGACAATGGATCATGATATCTTTCATAGACAAACATGGCTTGAGCGTTGAGAGCGCGGGCTGCCAAACGACGGGACTTCGCCCACCGATATGCTACGGCTCGACTCTATACTTGAGTCTTCACTGCCCTACTTCACGTGAAAAAAAACCGTTTTCTTTCTTTCGAACTTAAGCAATACTTTCGAACTCGAGACAATGTAAAAGCAACTCGGAGCGTCAAGGTCTACGGGAACATCGAGCTCTAAGCCTCTATGGAATTGAGATCCAATGATCTAATGCGGACTGGTCTCGAGATGGTCTGCTTCTTCCGCAGTTCTGTTTCCCCGTGAAGCAATGCTTTGAAATAAATAGAGGGTTAGAAAAACGACCTTAGGTAACAACACTTAGCCCAATAGTTTTGGGTCATTTGTCACAGTTCTCCACTGGTTTGGGGGCTCGCAGCCCATCGTTGCGCTTTCGAGGTCTCCATCAGGACAGCATTTCAGCGACCTATCCCTTCATTCATCAGCAACAAGCCGAATCAGGTGGCACACCTATGAAATAGATTGTCGTCAACTTTGACCAGCCCCACGTGAAAAACCCCTTGGTGAGAACCCCCTTGACTCAACAATCCGACTGCCTACCGAGCATGTCACGCATGGGGAACCCGCCAACGAGCACTGAATTACGCATGGACTTGACGAACTTTCTCGGAGGAGCGATCCAGCCTTCGGCATAGCGCCCACAGGCTTCGGTGATTCACCTTCTATCGTCCTCGCCGATAACATCACCAGCTTCTTAATCGCCGGGACCATGGAATCAGAAACCGGACACGTTTAGTCAAGTCGACCATGCATCCGACAAGTAATTACTTTAAATTGCAGGCTAGTATGATAGAGAAATTATTCTGTATTGGTTCGTTCTCTTGAGTAAAGGCAATCATTCGAGGAATGATCATTCTAGAGGCAGCTAGCCGAGTGTTGTTTATCCCAAACGTGGTGATGTCAAACTCGCTTGACATTTGATAGCCTCGAAGTCCTGACTGGCACACAAGTGAGATAAAAATTTCTGGGTGCCTTGCAAACCCCGTATGTGCTAATTTCGAAGAAATAGCAAGACTGCGGACTTGGAGGTAGACGTCGTTGAGTCTCATGAGTGACGACTACTATCACCAAGAGCGGTCAGCAGCTATCCACGTGGCTTGTTCCGTCTACCTTGGGCTGTGATATCATCATGCCCGAATAGCTGATACTGTCCGGTGAGGTCTCAAGTGCAGCCTGTGATGCAAGGCCTTGGAGGTTCTGATCGGTCGTTGTCTACAACTCCGAGACGAGTAGCCAGTCGCAAATTAGATGGACTCCATGGCCTGTGGCAGGCCACCAGGTCCTTCGCCCTTGATTCCTGGACAAGCCTCATCAACAGAAGTAAGGTTTTCAATAACAAGCCACCACTACTTTTCATATTCAAACACCTTAAAAAATTCATCTAGTTAACCCCGAGTCTGAAGTCTGGAGCAATATGGGCCTGGAGCTAGAAAGCTAGAAAAAGGAGCATGAGCTATCGCCAGGCGACAGTTACGGGAGTACCAAGCCATACGCCAATCATTGGTCTTGCCCGCTGTCTTTGACGCTCCAGGACGATGGTAAGAAGGTTTCGCGCTCGGGTGAGAAGGCAAACGGCATCTTCGAGCTCGATTTTGTCTCCCTCGACAACTGGTACAATGATTAGAACGACATAGCCGGCACGCACATACCTAGGTCCCTGGTGAGGTCAGTGGTTCTACAACGCTATCAGCTATGGCACCAAAGGCGACAGTATCAACATTGTAGCCTCCACTCCAGGGCTTACCTAAGTATTGCTACCTATGTTTTTGAATGGGCCTAATATCAGCGCAAAGACACCTGGGGACCTTGACTCTTTCTCAATGGTCCACCTCCTTGAGAATTATCTCCACGTGTGCAAATGACAGTTCGGCCATAGTCTCCTCCCAGAGCTGCTCTCTGATTTCTTTCCCTTCTGTTGCGTAGATGACAGCAGTCATTCTATAGAATGCTGTCAGGCGATCGATGCCAATATGGACGCTTTGTGTCATAGATACATACGGCACCATCTTTTGGAACGAAAAGAATTGTCCGTGGGTTTCTACGCCATGCTCGTCGCTCGCAGCAGCGTCATTCACAGTGCGCGAGCCGATCGCCGACGTATAGTAGATGCGTCGTGAGACAAAATTGACCATTGCAGCAGCGAAGCCTTTCGCATCGCCTGCGAATGCATTATCGTGCACCCCCGCCGGGGAAGCTGCATTGATAATGGCAACGGTAGTGGGGCACGACCGATGCAAGCTTAGCAAGAAAAAATGGAACAAGTAGTTCCGAGCCAAACATACGGTCGAGTGGGTCGACTTTGCCTGGCTTATCAAACGCAGGGAGTAGAGGGCGTTCTTTCTTCTCGCTGAAGCTGGTCTAAGCGGCTGCTTCGGATGATATGAAGGTCATTCGGGTCGGCTCGGACTGGCTGCATCTCTTGGCCTTGCAGACTGGGAGGAGCAGAATAGCCAAGAGGGCGGTCGACAAGTGGTTCACTTGAATCGTCTCATCGTGCCTGGTAGAGTCGTTGAAGGTACGTTTTGTCTGAAGGATACCAATATTAAGAATGACAACATCGAGACGCTGTAGAGTCTTGTTGCGTTCAGCAAACGACAAGGTCGAGCCACAGACAGAGAAGTCAAATTGCCAGACTTCGATGGCACCGGGATTCAGCGAACGGCGTGAGGCCTACCGTAGCTTCGTCAAAGCGATCTTGGCCTTCTCTTCGCTGCGGACCGCGGGGATGAGTTTACTGACTCCGATATTAAGCAGCTGACGACTGCACTCAAATCCGACACCTGAATTCGCGCCGGTGACAATTGCTGTTTTGCCTTGAAGATCAGAGCGCACTGGGGTAGGGGTGAAGGTAAGCTCGTTGTAGGAAAATTGAGGTAGACTTGCCTGTTTCTCAGGCATGTCAACTTGGGTGTCCGACATGATTCGTGTGAGATAGTAGGATTTTGATGCTAAGTGAAAGGCCAGAGTTGAGTGTCCAGCTTGCGGCGGGGAAAGAAGGACTGGCACACACAATCCGGGAATATGGGCGCGGATCAGGCACGCCAAAGTTTTGACCTGCAAAGTCACGAACCAACTGCATGAACGATGTTGAAAGGCGAGGATACTTCTTTAGCTTCTGTGCAGATCGCAGGGTGCCCGGACTAGGGTTTCAAATCTGAACACTTTCAGAATTGAACAAGCCAACCATATATTGCACAGGCCACTTGAAGCTAAAGTCCACTACCCCAAAGTTTGATGTCCAAACTGAGTTGGCTCATGGTGATAATCTCAATCATAGTCATCCCAGGGCATGTGGCTATGTAGAGTTTGTCTCGAAGTTACATTTACCTAGGTTTATAATGTGTGGTTTTGGCTAGCTGGCTGAATTCATAAAGGGGTCAACTTCTTGAGTAAAGTGTCAGTAAGCATTGATTATGAGTGGCTCCTCCAGCACATCATATAAGGACAACCAGTAAGCGCATGCTAACTCCCACAGGGTCTAGTGGACGATTTGGATGATCTGAGGAGGCGGGGAGTGTTGGGCCTTGACCCCTAATGGCTTGGCTAACTAAGCAGCCAAGGAGTGTACATATCAGTAATTCTAGTAGTAGTGAAAGAAGTCTCTGGTTTTCCATCTTCTATACTACTATACTCTATTTAATATATATTAAATTAATTAATTAAAGAATTATATCTAAATAATAT